>WSFP011377478.1:0-30162 GCA_009831015.1 Picea engelmannii | reverse complement strand
TGGGTATCACATGAAGATGTTTTTTAATGGAGCCCTCATTTGATTAAGTCTTGGATCCTTAAGAAATTGCATTAAGTTGTTTATGTAGCTGCTTCATAAACACAACTTTACATTTGGTCCACAAATGTTATGATGGATCACTTTATTATCATATATTCATGCAGGTAGTGGATTAATATTTATTCATAGTTTTGATGAAGGTTTACTTATCAAAGCCAATTAAACACAATTAAACACATTCAAGAGGTGTACATTTTCAATATCTTCTAGAATATAAGAAATATTATTTTTTATTGTAAGAGGCTGAGTTAGAGACACTATTTAAAGAGTAATGCCCTCATTTCATTAGTATAGTTGGATTTGGGAGAACTCTCTTCGTTGGAGCTTAATACAATATTTTGGATGTGCTTGGAGAACCAACAATTTTTTGTAAGTGATGATGTTTGCATATTTGTTATTTGGTTTCCTCTTTGTTGTTGAAATAACTAGACATATATTTTAGGAGTTAGAAGTTGGTGTACTACTCCCATCTTCTGTTATCATTAGAACCCTGTTTGTGAATATATTTCTTTCTCTATTTATGGATTGAAGCATCTCATACATGGTTCTTGATAGCTATAACATATTCAAGTATTGGGTATTTTCTACACATGAAGCACTCTTAGCACAATTTCTGCAACATAGGGAAATAAGGAGAAGAACACTTTTGGCTTTCACTTTTTAGTCATATTGTCTCTTTCCCATCTTTAGAACAACCTCCCATTTGAACCTTGTTATGACCCCATTCACCCAATGGACTAGGCACTAATCTCCAGTGCTACCATCCACTTTTTTTTTCTGCAACTTTTACAACCTCGTTTTGTTGGAAATTACTCTTCGAATCACCTTGTACTCCATTGCCTTACAATTCGAACAAGCCTAGTTAGGGAAGCCTCCCTTGAGCCAACCTAAAGAGCAAAGGAGAGTTGGTGAGATGATAGTGACCAACCTCCTATTTGCACAAGTCTATCATCTAGGTGCTTAGGACTTTTACACTTTCATGATGACATATTTTGTGGTAACACATCACATAGACAAAAACAAACTGGTACATAATACTTCTATGTGCACTTATGTGCACTGAGGTAGATTAAAATATTTTTAAAAATATTGGCCATCTTTTAGAAAAATCATGTCGATGCATTGTATATATAACAAATGCACATGTGCATAACAATACCAAGCACACCGATGTCGGTTAAAATATTTTAAAATAGCGATTCTCCCAAGACTTACAAATGCACCGATGTGTTTGGACATGGTGTGCACCACAATAAGATAAATAAAAAAATATTTCCCAAATCGAAAATTCATTTCTACCATTCACTTAATGCTTCACACCCATATAAGTACTGGTGCTCACTATCTCATATGAACACCCTATTGCCTAGTGCTACTAGATTACTCTCCATTTTTTTATTCCCTTGCTTCTAGGATGGAATCATGTTTGTTTTGAAATTTTCCAAACAATACCAAATTTTTCATTTTTTCTTTACATGGCAACCATACATCTTTGAGAAAGAAGAAATCAAGTAATTATTTATTATCCTTTTATTTATGTTTTTAGTCAATTAAATTTAAAATTGGGCTTTAATTTGATTGTTTTTTTATTTTGCTTGAACAAAATTCCACGATACATCCATGGTGCTTAGCCCACACCATCTTTCGATGCCCTTAACAAGCCACACCGACGTGTGGTGCTGCAATACATGATAAGTGCATTGGATAGTTATATATTAAGTGCATTGAAATTTCTAGCGCTTTAGGGTGATAATATATGTACAAACACATAAATGACGCGGCTCCAAATAAGTTTAGGAGCACCACACATCTTTAAAACAATTTTGGATGATAATAATGTGCACATAGATATATAAGCAGATCATGGTTGCCCACACTAACATGAAATGCTTAAATAAGACAAACTAGTATGTGGTATTTCCATACATTTTAAACACACTAGAAACATTTAACAATTTGTCATCAAATTTCCTCATTCTTTAATGCACAAACAAATATAAGGGTGCATTGTGAATGGTGTATCATTATAAGCACACAATGATTGCAAATACTGTATAATGATGTTTATGTAAGATGCATCGATGGACGATGTTTCCTTACATTATAATTACATAAAAAAGCTATACAAAATTCTAATGAATTTCCCACACTCTCTAGTGTGCAAATAATTGTATATATGCACCATATCTCAATGCACTTTTGAAATTTGTGTACACCATACACAATGCATTGTTATAAATAGAACCTACTAATTTATCTTACACATGTTTTATGCCAAAAATAAATAAATACCATATTAAATAAAAATTACAAATAATGATTTAATACAAATAATTTATTTTATAGATATATTTACCTAATAAAAAAATTTATTTTATAAAAAAATTTACCTAATAAAATTTATATGAATAAAAAAACATTACAATAACAATAAATCTACCCATATAACTTCATACACATATGGAAGTCTCAACCTTTTACATCTACTTACAAATAATATTAAATTAAAATAAATTATTTCCCTAATGTATTTTCTTCCCTCTACATCCACTTACACATAATATTATGTATTTCCTTCCATTTACATCTACTTACAAATAACATTAAATCAATATAAAGTACATTAAATCAATATAAAGTATATTCATAAAGTATTTTAAATCAATATAAAGTACATTAAATCAATATAAAGTATATTCAAAAAGTATTTTTTCCTTTGACATCTAATTACAAATAATATCAAATTAAAATAAATTGTCTACCATGTATTTCCTACATGTGACATTTACCAAAAAAAAAAAACAAGTTTTATTCCATACTTATCTCATTCAATTTCAGAATATCTTCCTTTGTACGTTACGTGTCGTCTTCGTCTACATGACCTCCTTTTTACATACTTTGCATACCTTAATTTTCAAAATATACCTTTCTTCCCTATACTTTACATCGTAGTGTATTATATTTGTAATCTTTGAACATTCTCCATGGGGTAGTGTCTTTCAACATTCTTCCATTTCTACCTAACTTAACCAAGTTTTTTCATTACATGTTCAAAGTGATCAATCCAATAAAGTCACTTTTCAAGGTTGATCTTATTGACTCCACTGTTAATTAATTAAAGTTCATAATTATGTGGATTATTATTTATTTTTTAATAAAATTGGGAGAAATTTTATTGAAAATGTCTGTGATAAGTGTCATAGAGAGAAGTCTTACATTGACAAAAATTAGTCCGTGTAACACTATCAAAATTAGGCCATAATATTGCTATATCTATAAGCAATCTATCAAAATATCTATGTATTAAATAAGAGCTACAATAGTTGCTGCTATAAAGCTTGTAGTTGATGCCTAATATCAAAATGCTAAAGCAATACATAAGAGAGCTACATAATTGGAGAGCTTGTAGTTGATGCCTACGAACCTTGTCGCTTCTTTTGAATCAACTTGCCTATCTGTGGAAGGCCTCCACCCATGAATATGATTTATCTCCAGCTTTGGTTCCATGAATCAAACCACCCTACCACTCATATGAAGCGACCTAAGCCGGACGTAGATGCAATCATTACCATAAATGGTTGATGCAATCCATAACTGTGTTGACGCTAACAAGGTGTGGGATAGCACTGAGTCCATACGGATAAGTGAAAACCAAAACATAATACCAGACTAGGAGAAGATCGTCAGGAGAGAACACATGCATGATTTAAATAGGAGTGATACAAGGACAGAGGGAGGGACGTACAAGGGAAAAGGACCACATGCCCGTAGCCTGGAGTACAACGTGCTCAAATATGAGAGCCCACGTGTCTTGTCCATGAAGACAACTAAGCTAGAGGTGGAAAAACTCAAGACGTGTCCTTTAAGAGGTGACAAAGTGGAGGTTGGACCCCAACGAAGACCCAAATTTAGATCAAATAAAAATTTCATAAGCCAGGATTATGGGATGTAGTGGTAGGAGGCCTGGCCATTTGTTCTAAGAGTTACCAATTGGTCTTGTGTGGACAAATTGGCTTGAAAATTAGCTTGGGAATTATTGTTTCGGAGTACATGATAAAAACCAAGAGAATGAAATGTTTCTATCTCTTTAAGAATTCAGATGAATATATTTTTGAGCCTCATGTCAGAGGGGAGAAATCTTTTCCTAACATGATTTATGACGACCTTCGAATCCCTTAGAACGGTGAGCGTTTCAATTCCTTCTTTGAGCCAGACTTAGTCCTTGGAAGAGGGCGTATGCCTCAACTTGATTATTTGTTACTATGCCTAGTCTCCATGAAAATGAGAGTCTGATTTGTTCTCTTGCGGAGAAGATAACCCCACCCGCTCCAACCACCCATGGGTTACCTTTCAAGGCACCATCAAAACTTAAAATATGTTTCTCATGACTAAATTTCCAGTTTTCAAACTCCTGCGTAGGTAGGCAGATTTGCCAAGGAATACTAGGGGGTATTTGCCGACTTTGTTGATATATGCTTGCTCCATTTTGCTGAAATTGGTGAAGCCACGTGTCTTCTTCTAAAGTTAAATGTTGTTGCAAGTTTGACTTTGGGTTTTTTTTTATTGAAGAACTCGATCATTAATCCCATACACTTATTGGTTACCTGCTCCGAGGGGGAAGTGGCTCCCGAAAAAATATCTATATTACAAGTAATCCAAATCTTCCATGTAGCAAATTTTGGCATTGCGAGAAACAAAGCTTTGAGTACCAGCTTGTGATCTAGGTGGATATCGGTGGCCACCCACCTATTCCACTGGCTCAATTTTTTTTTTTTCCATTTGGGCATTTTTTTACAGTTTCAACAAGTTCTCTTTATTAATAGAAGTCAAGTTTTACTGTATCTCTGTGTGTTTCTTTGCTATACATATTTATTTTATTTTGTTCCATTTACAAATCTAGATCAGTGGCATTAGAGCAGTATTCTCTTTATTTGTTTCTTTTTGCATGTCCCCAATGGGGTTAGGGTATAAGGAGTTGGGACTCGAAGTAGTTGAGCCCTTGAAAGATCGTCCTCACTGATCACAACGACCTCCCATGGCAGAAGAAAAGAGATACGATGGAGTAGGAGATCATTTTAAACTGTTGGTTGAGGAATCCCCCGTGCGACAAAGGAATGAGATGATGGATAAATTTGCACAGATCCTTCGACGACTACCAACATGGGACGCATATTCATCAAGCGACCACTTTGGATGCGCCGCCCCCTTCAAGGTACAAGTCAATTTTTATATCCCCTTATTTGAAGGCCAGATAGATGCGGATGCTGTAGATAAATGGTTGAATTTTCTAGAAGGGTGTTTTTCGGTCCATAATTTTTTTGATAGAGAAAACATTACCTTTGTGCTCCTTAAGGATCTCCCCCATATCAAGGATTGGTGGGAGACTTACTGTGAAAAAAAGACTACTGAAGAATCTACAATATTTTCGATCGCAACCACTTGGGATTCTTTCAAGGATGTTATTAAGGAACAATACTACCCTGTTGGAAGCTACGATGACCAGTGTATGAGATGGATGACACTGTGATAGGAAAGGGACCAAACAATACCAGAGTTCACAAATATATTCCATACCTTGCGCACTAAGTTGGGTATCAAAGACTTAGAATGACATCTGGTGCTCAAGTACCGCGACTGTATGCATAGATACATCTAAACATAAATGGAGTTTTTCGACATCTCATCACTCGACACAACTTATCAATATGATGTCAAAATCGAGCAGAAATTTAAACAGAAGAAGCGAGAGTTTGGTTCTGCAAATTCCTCATAGGAAAAGTAGGGCAAAGGAGACCCCAACCCACATAACAAAGGAAATTGCAAGGATGGACCCCATTAGTATAACCAGTCCAAGCTGCAAACAAAGAAGGGTAATGAAAAGACGAAGAAAGAAAATGGGAAGTGTTGTGAATTCTATAAAATCCCCTGGCATAACATCGATGAATATCGCTCGAAGTAGTCATTGGTGGCTGAGCTAAAAGCCTCAGAGTCAGAGGTAGGTTCTGACTTTGAATCAGATCCAGAAAAGAGAAAGAAGATCATTGATGTAGAACCTAGTGTCATTGTCGCTACCACCAAGGTCCAACCAAGTGAACCAGAAGAACTAGAGGAAGGTGAACACCTTTTTCACTTGTAGATGTGGGTGAAGGGTGCTCCATTGCATTTTATTGTCGATAGCAGAAGTCAAAAGAACCTGATATTGGTAGAGGCTGTCAAGAAGTTGAACTTGTCGACGACACCACACTCGCGATCCTACACCATTGGGTGGCTCTACCAAGGAAGAGATATTTGCTTCAACCAACAATGTCGTCTTCCCTACGATATCAAGCCCTTCAAGGATGAGGTATTGTGTGATATTTCCCCCCTTGTATTGTAGCACCTTGTCAACATGTCGCATATGAGTCTATACCTTGCAGAGTTATTATTACTTTGGGTAGACAATTGTATAGGATACCAGAGATAGCTTCGCCTATCGCCATTTCTTTGATCTCTGCTAAGCAATGTAGGAAGTTTATTTCCTAGATCAGGAAATTTGTCTTTTTCATGATTCTCTCTCAAAGTGAACAGAAGGTCATAGCCACATCCATGGTCTCTGCATAGGGCCTCTCCATGTAGCAGAAGTAGGTGGACAAGATCATAGAAGAAAAAAAAGACATCTTCTCTTGACCCACTGGGGTACCACTGCACTGTTAGATCAAAGATTCAATCGATCTAATCCCTGGTGCACCTCTACCCAATGGGCTAGTCTATTTTCACTCTCTGATGGAAAATTAAGAAATCAAGCGACATATCCAAGAGCCGCTTCAAAAGGGGCACATTCGACCCAACTCCTCACCCTGCGAGAGCCCAATTATACTCGTGTAGAAGAAATGGGGCACTTGGAGACTCTGCATTGATGATAGAGCCCTAAACAAAATCATAGTCAGGAACCGATACCCAATTCCCCAAATTAATGACCTTCTTGACCAACTCAAGGGAACCAAGTTTTTCAATAATATTGACCTGAATTATGGCTACCACTAGGTCCCAATAGAACATATTGATGTATGGAAGACTACTTTCAAGTCCAAAGAAGGTATTTTTGAATGGCTAGTCATGCCCTTTGGTTTAAAAAATGCTCCAACAAATTTCATGATATTGACAGACGATATATTGCATCCTTTCACCAATTCCTTTGTGGTGGTATATCTGGATGATATCCTTATCTTCAACAATAATTGGGCAGAACACTTGCAGCATATTCAACAGGTCCTTCACACCCTGCTACAACACAAGCTATATGATAACTTGGAAAAATGCTCCTTCAGCATAAACATGGTCCAATACATAGGATACATTATTGATGAGCATGGTATGCATGTGGATCCAACCAAGATCCAAGTCATTCATGACTGGCCAGCCCCGAACACACTAACCGAGCTTCAAAGTTTCTTAGGACTTGTCAACTTCTATCACAAGTTTGTGTTGGGATTCTCCCATATTACATGGGCCCTCAGCGAAGTGACCAAGGGTGGTGGCAAGGAAAATTTCGCGTGGGGGAAGTCACAATAGCAAGTGTTCAATGATCTGAAACATCGATTTTGCTCAGCTCCAATACTCTCCTTACTCGATCTGCAACAACCTTTTGAGATTGAGACCGATGCCTCAGACTATGCTGTGGGCACACTTATCACTCAACATGGTCATCCAATGGTATATAATAGTGAGACACTATCAGATGCCATCTATAAGTACCACACCTATGACAAAGAAATGTATTCCATTGTACAAGCATGTCGATAATGGAAGCACTACATTCTCAGGAAGGAGACGATCATCCACACTGATCACAAGTCTCTATGGTTCATGCAGACATAAGGAAAATTTCAGAATGAACTACATCAAAAGTGGTCCACATACTTACAACAGTTCCATTTCAACATAAAATATAAGATAGGGAGCACTAATCGTGTCACTGACTGTGTTAGTTGGCCTAAAGTTGCAGCCTTAACCATGATGCTCCACTCCTGTGGCCATGAGGCATTTGAGTGGCCCCCACTCTACAAGAGCGATCCTGACTTCGCTAGCACTTACAATATGCGACTGTCACCGACTTTCACCTTCAGGACGAACTATTATGCCATCTAGGCCACCTCTGTGTTCCTTCAAGCGAGTGTGAAAAGATGATTTGGGAAGCTCACTATAGTCGGATGGCAGGAAATTTTGGCATGGAAAATACTGTGATAGTACTACAAAAAAATTTCTATTGACCGAAAATTCGCCAGGATGTCAGAAAGTATATCAGGTCTTGCATTGCTTGCGCCATTTCCAAAACAAACACTAAGAAGCAATGCATGTACACCCCTCTTCCTACTACCAACAGACCATGGTAATCCATCTCGATGGACTACATGTCGGGCCTTCCTTCAACCAAACAGGAAAATGACTGTGTTTTTGTGGTGGTTGATTGGTTTTCTAAGATGTTCATCATAACATCTTGCAAGAAGAATATTATAGCGAAGGCCACTCCCAAGGTATTCTTCGAACATGTGTGGGTACACTTCCAAATACCACAAACCATCATATCAAATTGGGACAACAGGTTCCTAAGCACATTCTGGTCCAACCTCTGGTCACTGTTGGACACCAAGCTCACCAAATCCTCTTCCTTCCACCCCCAAATTGATGGCCAGACAACTCCAAACATCCACACACATGGGATGAGAGTCTCCCCTATGTTCAACACAACTACAACAAATCCCTTCATAGCTCGATTGACCTATAGTCCCTTTCAACTAGAATTAAGATTTCAACTATTGGGTCCCATCGATGTCACCCTACCCCTTGCATCCACACATGAAGAATCATCCCATGCTCAATCCGAGGCCGACAAAGCCACCAAGTTTATTGAATGGATTCAACACATCTGATAACAGGTCCATGATGTTTTACAGAAAGCCAATTCTAAGTACAAAAAACACCATGATCAACACTAGGTGTCACACAAGTTTCAGGTGGGAGACAAGGTCTAGTTGCATTTGCAAAAAGAAAACCTTATAGGATCCCATCAGAAGCTTCGTCCACTTTGCTATGGACCTTAAACCATCACTAAGGCTATGGGTGACAATGATTTTGAGATAAGTATCCCCCTCTTCGTTTGCCTACACCCAGTGTTCAATGTGGACCTCCTTTGACCATACTTACCACCATTATTGGACACAACGAAGATCACAAAATAGTTGACACTGACAGAGCTCAACCTTGAATGCATAGAACATGCAACCATTGTTCATATCAAGGAAACTCATATTAAGGGAACTCACCAATAGAGGATCCAACTTTATCGGGTTGTTAAAGCAGGGAAACTCCTGCACCAAGGCAAGTGGCTCACCCGGGGCCAAGTTCAACAAAAGTTTCCCCATCTGATTGGGGTGATCAACGCAATGGAGACCATTTCTTCCTAAGGGGGGAGGATTGATCCAGGTGGATATCGGTGGCCACCCACCTATTCCTTTGACTAAAAGAACAATTTCCATTTTGGCATTTTTTTATAGTTTTTCGGGTCCCAAACTTACGGGGCCATTTTGAGGCCCTAAACAACGTTTTTTGGACTCGACAACACCCTAGCATGTCCTCGAAGGAAAATTCTAGGCCGAACGGAATATGTACTCCTTGAATATACCTTTCCAATGATGTATCGAGTGCCCCAAAGGAGACCGTATGCAAAATTTATGCCCTTAGGAAGTTGACATATCAACTACCCCCATCGGGGCCCACAAATCTTTTGGCGTTTCATCTCCCAGGGTTAGGGTTTTGGATGTTTAGGGTTTTCGCATTTATGTTTTATGTTAAAAATTCCTTTGGAGCCTCATTGTACTCATCTTATTGCGAATGAGTGTAGCCATGACATCTCTTCTCAGAGATAAGTTGCCACCATTCGAGCAAGTTTGTTTCAGTTTGCATTTTTACAGTTTCAACAAGTTCTCTTTATTAATAGAAGTCAAGTTTTACTGTATCTATGTGTGTTTCTTTGCGATACATATGTATTTAATTTCTTTCCATTTATAAATCCAGATCATATTTTTAATCAAAGATCCTGGATAAGGGGAAATAAACCTTGCAAGACTAGAGCCCAGACAGATTTGGAAAAAGTGAATTCCAGGAAAATATGGGGAAAATTTATTCATCTTGGCAACAAAGAGAACATCTAAAGGGTCCATTGAAGCCCCTTTTTTGCAAATTCTCCCATGATAGAATTTTCCCATGGGAGAGCGTCCAAAAAAACATATTAATCTTGGGGAGGCTATTCGTTGGCCAGATTTTATTCCACATTCTCGATTTGGGGGGAAGAATGGATTGCGACATAAGAGCATCATATTCTACATGAACTGAGTAAGAACATGTCCCCCAACATCGAGAATATTTGATTGAAAGATGTGGCAGGGCACATCCTTTAAGAGAATGACAAAGATACTGGAATAATGGAAGTAGATGTGGGGGGGGGGGGGATCGTGTAGATGCCAACCAACCCAAGAACCCAAAGAGTGCCATTTTGAGACATCAAAAAGAGTATTGATTCCATGCTCGAAGCACCATGAGATCAGTGGTTTCAATCCCCCTTCTTCTTGAAGAGGAGGATTCCCCATAATGTTGTCTCTCCAGATGGAGATCTTATTCCCATTTCTAGGAATCCAAGTTTATTTTCTTTGGAATAATGGGAGAGAGGTATTCAAAAACTTCCAAATGGGGGAACCAGGTTAACGGGGTGGGGAGGAATCCAAACATCTTATCCTATCCCCCTCCATATATTTATTAATGAGCACCTTTTTCCACCATTCTTGCTTCCTTGTAACTAAGTGCCACAAAAGTTTTCCCCCCATCGCAAGATTAGACAAGACCATATCTAATATTCCCAAGTTGCCATGGATCTTCGACGCTCTGACAATATTCCAATTGATAAGATGCATTCTTTTAGTATTAGTCTTTCCTCCCTGTGACATAGCCGCACTCCTCAGAGCACGTCCGCTCTCACAGGATCCTCTTCTTCTTGGCCTGAAGAACGCCGAGGTTCTTCTATTTCCCTATCGGGAAATCTGCACCCACAGATTCTCTTCTGCGTGACTTCCCTTTGTTCACTTATCGGGAAATCAGAACTTGAGACTTCACAAGTTCTCGGTTGCTCGCTGGGCTCTCGAATCCCCGAGACCCGATATGTCAGTCAACGCTGAATTCCTATTTCCTCTATCGGGATTTCGACTCTATCGCGACTTCGCAACTCGCGACATCAAGCACTCGGTTTTCCAACCCCCGATACCCGATGCGCCGAACCACCGATGCATGCGTGAGTTGACTTTTCAATGGTCCCTTATCTTGTCGGGACTTTGGACTTCGCGGGATCGCGAATCCTAACACCCAATATTCGAAACTTCTCGCGGCGAGGTCTCGATGACTTCGTGCCACCTGTACTCCACTTCTCCGACTCCCTGTGGCCCACACTGTCTACGCAACCGTCGAGATATCGTGTATCGCAATATCGCGATTCCCGTTACCAAGTCTTGGGAACTTTTCTCACGAGATCCTGATAGGCGATCTCGTGAATAATCCAACGGACCTGACTGACTTGGATCAACGGCTATCCTTCTCCTCGCTCCTCGCGTCTTCACGACTTGGAGTGCCCAATGCTTGGGTTCTCACCCTGCGAACTTCCGAGTTCGCGAGATCTTCCGATCTCTGCCACATGTCCTCCTCAGATGGACGACTCCTAGTCTTCTCGCCTCTTCGCCGCTCGTGAAGTTGAAGGACTTCCCTTTCTGTCCTCCGATGTTCAAGCCCCCGATATGGGAAATCTCGCTCCTCTGGGACGTGAAATCTTCAACGGTCCAGAATCTATTGGCTGATCCGACGGCTGTCGTTGCTCCTCCTGAGCTCCTGCGCACTTTCTTCCTGCACTTGGAGGAATTCCAAGTTCTCAAAGGCTCTGACCTTTGTCTTCTCTTCTCTCTGTGAATTCCTTTACCTTGAGCTTCGCTGCGCATATAAAAACGCCGACTCCTCCTGAGATTTTACTCTCGAATCCCCAAGGGATTCTTTTGACTTCTGCACCTCTGCAGAGTCTTCACGCACCCACAGTGCTGTCTCTCCTGAGCTACTCAACAATCAGACCCCTAAGGGATTTTGTCTGTCTTCATTCTCCCTCATATGGAGAATGTTTGGATGCCCTCCTGGCTATCCTCAGCCTCCAACAACTCCTTGCTGAATCTGCAGGGTGTTCAACAACCCTGTGAAGATCCCTCAGTGGATTCTTCTTCAAGTCATAGAACTCAAAAGAGTTCTCTTCTCTCCTCTGTGCCTGTCTGCACACTGAATCAAATGCCCACCTGGAAGAGTGTCTTCTTCCCACATAACATGTAGCAGTTCTGTCTTCCTGTGCACCTATGCACCTGCTCAATTCCCACCTGGCAGAGCTCTCACAGAATCCTCAGTGATTCTGCTTTCCTTCTTCAACTCTCAGCAGAGTCCCTCTTCAAATGCACCGCAATGCATATGCTCAATGCCCACTTGGCAGAGCTTTACAGAACTCCTCAGAGATTCTGTCTTCTGTTTGAACTCACAATAGAGTTCCTTCAAGTGCACCTTGTGCCTGCGCTCAATGCCCACTTGGCAGAGCCTTTCATAACTCCTAAGAGATTCTCTTTGCAACTGTGTCTTCTCTCACAGAGCCTTGCCTCCAAGGTATTCAACAACCTTGTGGTCTTCCTCTCGAGTCGTTGTTTCCATTTCTTGTGCCACAACACATCTTTGTCTGAACCCGTAGTATTCAGAAATGCATCCTCAGTGCATGGCTATCAGAACCCGCAGTGTTCTGTCACACCTTCCTGGTGTGAAGCCTCAAAGACCTTCACCTGAAATCAAACGCACTCCTGCAAATGCATGATAACATCATACATTCATAGCATATAATGGAACAGTCACAGACATTCATTCAACATAGAATACATGCAGGAAAAACTGCTCTGTTTGTATTAAAATGGCAAATGCCTGTATTTACAAGGTGTTCCTGAGCACGACCTGTAACAAGGTCTCGGCTCTTCTCTTCTGCTCCCTACTCACATATCCTCTTCAACTACAACTCAACTACTCAAAATGAGATACTAAATCTCTTTTACCTAAGGGGGGCTCTTAGAGCGCTTTCCACCCAATCTACCTACCCTATTCAATTTACATTGAATGGGCTGTCTGGTTCATCATATGGATCTAGATCTCAGCCTTACAAACATTTAAAGGCCTATCTACTCTACGCCTGCACAAAGGCACGACTCTATGGCTCAACAGCCTAGACATTTAAATTACATTCATAAAAAATATTAAATGAGGCTACGCCTCCCTTTTATCATTTGAATGCATGTGTGCTGACGTGGCTGGCTGGCCGACTGGCTGCATGGAGAGATGATCCTGCATCACCCTACCAAATAAATTTCCTTATTTATTGAGCTATGGAAGACTTCACATTGGCTGGAGCAAGAAGGGAAGAAAATAGGAAAATCGGGAGGGCCAAAAGAATATATTTTTTCAACACCACCCTCCTTGTTGGATTGAGCCATTATGAACCCAAATAAGAAAATTTGGATTTGATTTTGTCTATTAAAGGGGTCCAATATGAATTGGATAGGTTTTGGAAACAAATGGGGATGACCAGATATTTGAAAGATGTCCAATTTTCCAGCAACGGAAATTGGAAAATGTTAGTAATGTTGTTGGCCACTCTAGTGCTAGTGTTCCAAACATTAATATGGATTTTTTGTTTGTTTATTCCCCCCCCCCAAGGCTTTCATGAACTCGAATAATATTGCCTTAAATATTTTGGAAATAATAGTGGGCGACCCTCCTAACAACAAAGTATCATCAACAAATTGAGAATGATTTTCTTTTATCCCTCTGGATGATTTTTATACCTTGGATACTTTTTGCTCGATGCGCCTGTTCCAGCTTTATACTCAAAGATTCTACCATCAAAATGTATAAAAGAGGAGATAGGGGGAAACCTTGTCTAATACCTCGAGAGAGACTGAAGAATTCTTCCAGCCTTCCATTAATCATAGGTGAAATCCAAGGAGCACAGATACATGATAAAATCCATGCTTGGAGTTCTAATCCAAATCCAAATCTGGTTAAGGATACAAAGAGAAAACTGTGCCGGACCCTGTAAAAGGAATTTTCCATGTCCAGTTTTATAACCATCCCTTTTTCACGCCTCCCCTTACTTGAGTGAATAACTTATTGGACTAGATGTATGTTATCCATCATCTTCCTTTTCTCCACAAATCCCCCTTGATTTGGAGATATGAGATTGGGGAGGTAGGGATTTATTTGATTAGAAATGATTCTAGAGATAATTTTATAAGAGACATTGCATAGGGAAATTGGAAGAAAATGAGAAAAGGAATAGGGATTTGACTCTTTGGAGATGAGGGATAGAAAGGAGGAATTGGTGCTACCCCCATTCTTACAGAATTTTGAACACACTGAATCATACATACCAAATCTTGTTTTATGATATGCCAACTTATAAGATAGAAGTGTTCTAAGAAACCATTTGGCCCAAGGGATTTTTCCAGATTAATTTGCTGTAACACCCATAGAATTTCTTCTTCGGTCACTTTGCTAGTTAGATTTTCATTATCTTCGATACTAATGATCTTGGGGATATTACTTAGAATATTTTCATGAGCATCAATATTTCCCCTTCCATCCTACATGTATAGATTTTCATAGTGATTTTTGACTGCTTTTCTGAGCTAATCTTTTCCAGAGATATGAGTATCATCTTCCTTCCCTAATTTCTGAAATCTTGTATTTCCAGAGATGGGCGTTCGCCCGGTGATGGATTTTTTTTGCATTTCTATCTTCAGCCTTGAGCCAAAGACTACAAGACTTAAGTCTCCATTCTTCTTCTTCTGCCTTCAGAACCTTCTGGTATTCTTGGAAAAGAATTTTCTCCTCAATGAGAAGAGAGGGGGTTATCAGAGAGGACTCCATCATAACACTCATCTCCTTCATTTTTTTGGTCAGAATTTGAATTTATTTCTACACATTGAGCTTAACCCACTCTATGATAGTCTGCTTGGTGGATTTTAGATTTTGTTCCCATATAAAATTGGTGATCCCTGAAGCCATAAGTTCTAGGCCTTTTCCACTACTCCAAATAAAGAAGGATCCTTAGCCCAAGGAGGGATGAAGCAAAAGGGGATATGGCTTAAGGGTACATGGGGAGAGAGATCAAGGGAAATGGGGCGATGATCAGAGCCTAATTAGGGGAGGATCTTGGAAGAAGGGACAATGGAATCCTCCAAAATACTGCTACTCATAAGAAACCTATCAAGTTTGGCTGCAATGTGGCCAGGGCCCTACCTATTGTTAGACCAAGTAAAGTGGATATAAGATGGTATAATGTCCATTAAGTCAAAGGAATCCAAGAGATATTCCATGTTTTCCCTAGAGGTCTCTCTAACAATAGAGCTTCCCTATTTCTCAGAATTATGGAGAGTGGTGTTGAAGTCCCCCCCCAAAATAAAAGAAGTCGGTCTTAATCTTCCTTGAAGAGATAACAAAGAGTTCCAACACAAAGCTTTGTCTTTATTGATTGAAGGCATCTAAATATTTAAAATGAAAAAAAAAACATAACTGAAGGAAGATGAGCAAGCGAGACCAACAACTAGTTGGACGCACATTGTCATTCTTCTAATCTAAACTTAAGAGGGTTCAAGAGGGTGTCGAGTCCCCCAGATCCCCCCCGTGAATTGACTTCATTTCCATTAATAGAGTGCCAAATGAAGTTTATATCTTGAAGGACATCATCATCCTTCATTTTCATTTCCTGGAGAAGGATGACTTGTGGTTTTTCCACCCGAATTAAATTTTTAACCATTTCTCTTTTGGATTCACTTCCTAGTCCTCTGCAATTCTAGGAAACGATCTTAATCATTTTGAAGATGATTTGGGGTTTTCCCCTTTAGGGGTCACCAAGTCACCTTGATTCCTTGAGGGTCTGGGTTATTTTTTAGTATGTCCATCAAGCATACTCTGTTTTCCCATGTCCATTTCTCCACGCGCAACCACTTCCCTTCTCTGGTTATTCAACTTTCTTCTCAATTTTTTGCTGGACTGTAGGCTCGTGGCACCTGGATCTGTTTCTTCTTCCGAACTTTCATCGATTTCTCTGTCCCCCTGATCCGCTTGAGGAGATAATTTTTGGATAATTGGAGGAATTAGAATATCTCCAATCGGGCCTAAAGGCTCTTGATGGGCAAGAGGGGTCTCTTCCTCATGCTCTTCTTCCACCTCTGAGAGAATTTCATATTGATTTTTGGTTGGAAAAGGGTTCTTGTTAGTGTCTACCAAGGATGAGGCAGGAGCTTCCTAGGAGTTTGGATTGGAGGGAGCTCCCTCTTGAGGAGGGCCATTTTCAAACTAGGGGATTGATTTTTTATTCTGCTTCTTCCGCCTTGGTTGTTTCCATTGCTCTTGGGGATCCCCAGATGGTGGATCTGGGGGGAATTTAGGGCATCTCTTAGAAAAATGAACATATTCATGGCATATATTTCATTTGAAAGGGAGTTGTTCATAGTCCACTTCCTAGAGATAAGACCAGTTGTCAAGGGTAAGCTAGATGGCCTCAGGGAGGCCCTTTTATAAATCAACCTCAACACATATTCTAGCATAGGATTGCAATGACCTAGAGAGTTCCAAATGGCTCCAAGGGTCTCCTCATTCCAACAGTGAAGTGGCAGAAAAGGAAAGCGAACCGAGATAGGAACGATTATTAGAATGTCATTTTCCAGATTGAAGTCTGGAGTCTAGTGGTTTAGGTAGAGACCTCAAGTCCCCATGAAATAAGGCTCACTTCTGAAGATGATGTCCCAATCTTGCTTTTATTCAAAGAGAAAAGCATAAAAAACCCGACCACAAAAGGAATGGGACATTCTACCCTTTAGACACGACTTCCATTTCTTATCAATCTAAAGGGAAATTGATCTAGGTGAAGGCCAGATCCCAGTGAACTAACCAATTAAACCCTTATCAAAAAACCACAACGCTAGGGAATGTGAGCTTGCTTGGACCCACACTGACAAGATCTCTTCCATATTTTTAATGAATCACGACTGGGTTTGCTTTGTTTGCTTTGGGAGGGCCTCAACCAAGGACACAATACAACTATGTCAGTAGAGTGTAGGGGACGAGGGGAAGGGGGGGCTGAGGAACCCTCACCAGGGGATGCCATGGCAGCCATAGGGAGAAGGATTCAGGGTCGGGTTTCCTCATGAAAGGGTTTCCTCAATGCAAAGAATTCACATTATTATTTATTTTTCATTGTCGAGGTTTGTAGAAATGTTTACACATAGTGAGTAAGTTATAAGTGGATAAATTTTATTTTTGTAAAGTTAAATTATATTTGGATAGATTTAATTTTTGTAAAGTTGAAGTGGATAGACTTAATTTTTGTAAAATTCCATTTTAATTTGTTCATTTTTTCAAATTTTGATAATTTGGGTTGTCTTAAAATGAACCAAAGCATGCCAAGTCAAAGATCCATAGTTGAAGTTCTCATGAAATTAGATGTAACTATAACTTCCCACAAAATTTGTATCTAATATGAGAGATATTTTCCACCAAAAACAAGGTGAATTTTTCTACTTATTTACTTACTTCATTTTTGCACTATTATTTCACTATAAGGAAAACACCAATTGGTGGAGGTTTTGTGAAAATACTTCTCCGTTGTGTCTTTTTGGTAGAAGTGGACAACTAGAGGTTTTAGCAGATTTTTTTTAGATGCTCTTATACCATATACACACACCACAAGCACTAATGCCAGTTAATAAATCTAATAAAAAATATATGTCACTTTTTCAAAAAACCTTTATGGTGCTCCCATTCTATTGAATCACACTAGGACATACCCATACCCCAAGCACCAAATTAGTTTAAAATATTTTATAACAAAACACCGATATGTTAATTTTTTTTTGTTTAAATATGAGGTCTTATTTTAATTTTTTTTTCAATGTATCCTTTAGAAATAAATCAACAATTCATAACATTTTCACCTACACGAAGGTAGGTTATTTTTTTTAAATGACATTTTTGCAAAAAAAATCATGTTGGTGCATCATATATATTTCAACCAAACTGGTGCATATCAATACACAACCATACCATAGGCAACAATGTAGGTCAAAATATTTTATAAAAAATATTCGTTATTTTTCAAAAAACCTTTGTGGTGCTCCCATTTGATTTAACCACACTAGTGCATACCCATACCATGTGCACCAAATGAGGTTAAAATATTTTATAAAAAACATCGATAGGTTAAAATATTTAAAAAAAAAGGTCATTTAAAAAACAAATCGGTGCATCCTATAGAAAAAACCGCATTAGTACATAATACTTCCACGTGCATTGAGGTAGAATAAAATATTTTTAAAACATTGTCCATTTTTCAGAAAAATCATGTCTGTGCATCGTGTATATAACAAATGAACCTATGCATAACAATATCAAGCACACTAATGTAGGTTAAAATATTTAAAAACATAAATGCTCCCATGTTCCAAAATGGATCATCATATGATTTTTCATTTATCTTATTAGTTTTTGGGTTGGAAAGTGGAGAAATTGGTTTGCAGGGCCCATTTTAGTGGCATGTCCTAGTTTGGAGATTTGGGGTTCAAAATATTCCAAGGCTATTTTGAGGCATCAAATGGAATTTTTTGGGGTCAAAACTTTATGATCATTGGTCACAACCCCTTGAATCTATTCTACACATTGAGACCTTTCCAATGGTGAAAACATCGCCTCAATCAAAGCTCGTACGTGGAATTTATGCCTCTCTCAAGTTGACCTACCTTGTTGACCACCATGGTTCGAGTGGATGCCACATCAACCCCCATTACTTGTTGGCATGTTTACAGGTAGAGTATGCTTGTCATTGATGGCAAGAACAAAAACGATGATGGCATGATTATAGGCAGAGTGTGCTTGTCAATGATGGCAAGATCAGAGTGTGCATTGATGGAAAAACAAGAACAACGTAAGCTCAGGTGAAGAAGCAACTAGTATGCAGAGATCAAAGCTCAGGAGGAATAGCGCAGAGTCACACGCAGAGCGCAAGTGTGCGCCAGGGCCGAGGTTAACTCATTGCCAAATCTCATGAGAGATAGGAGCCATCGGTCTCAGGGAAGATCGAACCGTTGATTTGGCACCCATAGATATCGGGAAATCGGGCATCGGGAGAATAGAGGTGAGCCAACCTCCATAATCATGAAATGTGAAATTGCGATGAGATCTGAGCTGTTAGATTGTGGGGAGCGTGAGCCATTGATTTGGCACCTATGGATATCAAGAAATCGGGCATTAGGAGAATAGAGGTGAGCCAACCTCCACAGTCGCAGAATGCGAAATCACGATGATGAGCCATTAGATCGTGGGCAACACGAGCCATTGATTTGTCTTCTTTGGATATCGGGAAGTCAAGAATCCAGAGAATAGAGGAGAGTAGTCCGCCAACTTCACAAAATGCGAAGTCCCGATAAGATCTGGACCGTTGGATCACAGAGGGCTGTGGGCCATGATCTAGAGTATTTCAGATATTGGAAGATGGAAGAGTTAGGGTTGGCTCACATTCAAACAATCGACACGTGAAGTCACGATTTGATCTCAACTGTCGGATGCGGAGATCAGACAATGACCGTTAGATTGTGGAAAACCACGTTAGCAAGGACAGGTGGCAGACTACGTCAGCAAGGACACGTGGCACAATAAAAAAATGACAAGTGTCAAGTTGATTCGGCATATCAGGTACATGGAAATCACAAATCTGAGTGACACGTGGTAGTTTCTCGGCTCATGACACATCATCGAGTGACACAAGAGTTACGTCACTCTAGGAGTTTTGGTTTGGGAGTTTTACCACCAGTACTCGTCCAAAGAACTGAAGTCTCGGAGCGGAGGATAACCGTTGGATTAAAGAGGACACACGTTAGTGGATTGTCAACTCTGGGAAAAAGCAAAGGAAGGATCAATGAGAGGTTGATAATTGAAATCTCCGAAGTCCAAAGACACAAAGGAGATCTCGACCATTGATCCAAGAGGGACACGTGTCATTGGATCGTGGACTCCGGGTGAAATGCTCCAGGAGCAAACGAGATTTTGAGAATTGAAAGTCCCGAAGGTTAGACTCGCGGAGGAGATCCTAATCATCGATTGAGGAGGACATATGTCAATAGATATTCCATTATGAAAGATATCCAGTCAGCAACAACAGGGTTTGAGATTTGAATCTCACGAAGCTAGCTGGAACACAGAGTAAATCTCAGCCATTGATGGAGGAAGGAGAGATCTGGTCCACATACTTGAGAGAAAATATCTGAACCGTTCATTCAGGAACACCGTCAATATCGTGAGATCAATGGTCATGCTCCATTGCGGGGCCAAAACATGCTCATGCCTTAATATTTCATGAGCAGGCTGCAATTGAAACCACTTTTTTGGAGAAAGGACGCGTGGAGGCTCATGGTGAATTGCGGGGTGAATAGAAGTTTGGTCTAAACCACCTTGGGATGCGCTTGCAATCGCTTGGTCACATGAAGCTCATAGCCCAAGGTCATATCGTGAAATGGATCTAGCACTCACTAAACAGAGATTGGGAAGTGCCTTTTTGAATAAGTGCTTGGTCACCGCCTGTGGTCACGCGAAGGAAGGGGATAGAAGCCAAAGAAGCCATAATTTACTAGAAGTAACTGACAGAGAAGACGAAGAGTCTTGACTGCCAGAAAATCAAAGGAATCTCAGCATAACGACCACTGATGATGAACTCACAGGCGACAGAACTACCAGAGAATATGAAGAGTTGCCATGATGATCAGGAGATGAATCGACGTGAGAAATGCATGCAGAACAAAGAAGAAAAGGGTTCTACTGTCAAGATATGCAGGTGTAAGCAAGAGCTACAGTGAACAACCTGTAGGGAAGAACAATGACATTGTAAAGAGCATGCAGAGGCATTGCACATGAAGTATGCAGAAGGTGCACAGAGAATATAAAAACACAGAACAAAGAATAGATGTGTGCTGCTATTGAGAGTGATTCATGCGGGTAGAAGCATGCATCGTGCAGGAGAAGAAGCGTATAAGAAGCAAGGAACACAAACACATATCTGAGAGAAGAATAGAAAGCGCAATAGACATGAGGAGACAGACACTAATGCAGGCAGAGTAGAGCAGTGTAGCAGAACAATGATGAGATTGGTAAGCCATAGATAAATGTTGTATCACTGTGATATAGTTGTAAAAGGAAAATATTTATATTTCATGGTGGTTGGGAGGTTCTATGGAGGATTGGTGTCCTCAAAGTTTCAAGTGGGTGCTTGAACATAGGGAGTTGTAGCTTCCATCTGGTTGCAGCCAGAAAAACCAGGGTGGCAGGGTGGTGCAAGGGAGAACTATTGTTCTCTGTTATACATGTCGGTGCCTGTGTGACTGGAAGTTGGTGCTTCCATCCAATTGGTGTTGGAAAACTTAGGGAGTTGGTGCTTCCTTCTAGTGGGTGCTAGAGAAACCAAGGAGTTGGTGCTTCCTTCTAGTGGGTGCTAGAGAAACTAGGGAGTTGGTGCTTCCTTCTAGTGGGTGCTAGAGAAACCGGAGAGTTGGTGCTCTTAGAAAGTTGTAGCTTGCAAAATAGAGGTGGTATCCTCACAATGATTTGGTGCTCATAAGAATGATAATGTACAAAAAATAAATATTACTTATCATATCAAGAAGAATAGGTTTTTACCCTTTATGGGTTTCCTCAGGAAATATCTGTCTCTGTATATTTCATGTCTATGATTGATGTTGAATGTTCTATTTCTTACCTCCCTGCATTATTGTGATTGTCATTAAGTGCTCTGTAAAGAGTTTAAAATAAGCATAATTGTTTAAGCATGCTAACAACTGATTCACCCCCACCTCTCAGTTGTCCAAAAATACTCACACATGTGGGGATAGCCACATGTGGAATTTGAAGAATATTATAGATGTCTCAAAACATTATCACTAATTGAGGGTTGTGGATGAAAAAACCCTAACCCTAGATGGTTATCGGGATATGTTAAATATTGGGCCACTAGGAAGAGAAGGGGTTCCATTTTTTTGTATTGTACTTGTTCCATAGTTGAGCAGAGCTACCAAGGAGTTGGATTTGAGTGCATAAAAGATGTAGGAAGAAGAGTCTGTATAAGCCATTTAGGTTGCAAAGTCATAGGCAACTCCATAGTGAGTGCTCCTTTATTTGTATTTGCATTTTCATAACTGAAGAAAATAGAACATAGCATAGGCCTCACCTTCTAGCCAGTTTTCTCCCATATTGGGTTTCCCAAGATATATCTTGTGTTCGATTGTGCTGATTGTGTGTATATTTGCATGTAATTTCATTTTTATATTCAATTATTTTCATAAATCTGAGTAGTAAGCTAGTAATAACTAATTTGGGATATAAGGGAATTAAATTGCATAACCCAAGATTTCAGAATATTATAAGATTTGTTGTGACAAACTGTTTTAATGGAATATGCATGACATTTCTAAATCACATTAGCATTAGAGTAGACTTCTTTGGGGTAATTGTTGAAATTTGCAGGATCCAAGAATTGACTTAAGAAGGAAGTTGCAGAACCCTAGCCCTGATAGATGTGTCTGTTCATAAAAACCCTTGAGACACAATGGAAGAAATATTCTTGAGGTTGGAAGAGAAAGTTTATGATATCTCTCGAAATATGACCCTCCTCATGGAATCTCTAACAAAAAAGTTCAGACCCTTCGGGGATGTTTGTGGCTCTAACTCAGAAGCTACATTTCATGGGAAACTAGGTGATAGTGAAGACCTAGAAAATAAGTCAAGAAAAGAGCCTAAGAAATAACAACCAAGTTCTAGTGCCATCACTCCTTCATAGTCTCTATTCAAAATGGAAGTGAAATTGGAAATCAAACCCTATCAAGGTGAGATCGATGATGTTAAGTTGAATAATTGGTTGCAATAGTTAGAAGTGTATTTTAGTGTCCATAATATAGATGAACAATAGAAAATTTCATTTTTTCTAACTAAAACTAGAGGGACATGCACTAACCTAGCAGGAAATCCACACGAAGACACTTAGGCTAGAGGGTGATCCACTAGTAACTAAGTGGGAAAATTTTAAAACCCTCATCAAGTCTTTGTTCTACCTTATTGCGTATGTAGAGGACCGATGCATCGGTTGGCTTTAGGCAGAGGCAAGGGTAGAGTGTGCAAGAGTACACCACCGAATTCAAGAAGATGACGATCATGTTGGATATCTCTCTTAAGAACCAAAATGT
This sequence comes from Picea engelmannii, assembly GCA_009831015.1. Taxonomy (NCBI): domain Eukaryota; kingdom Viridiplantae; phylum Streptophyta; class Pinopsida; order Pinales; family Pinaceae; genus Picea; species Picea engelmannii. Next base: position 6,733 of record WSFP011377478.1, on the reverse strand, counting down.
AATCTTAAAGTATTTTTGGGGTCTACATAATCATTTTTGAAAGCAAGTGATGCTCTTCAAACCCAGGACTATTGATGAGGCTTGTGTGAAAGAATAATATCTCGAGAACATAGTCCCTAATAAAGGAAAACCAAGTGATTCTAAACAAAAATATCATTAAGAATATTCCAAGGAGGGGAAGAAGAAGTGGCAGGGAAATAAAATAAGATGACAACCACTACACGTTAGTGCAAGGATCTAAACAACTATAGCAATCATTGCAATATTGATGGTCACACTGAAGACAAATGTTAGAAGCTACATCAAGAAACAACATTTGGAGGAGTTCTTGTGGGCATACAAGGGAGTGTTCCAAGAGCCTAAAAAGATTCTACCTAAGAGGGAAATAGACCCCGAGATATAGTTTTTTCCTGAATCCCCATCGAAATATATGGTTGTATAGATACTATATTCTAGAAGTAGACGAAGTGAAGAAATATTTACACTAGTTGCTGGAGTAGGGAGTTATTTGACCAAGAACCTCACCTTGTGGGTCACCTATCATCATAGTACCCAAGAAGGATGGGACTTGGAAAATGTGCATCAACGACAAAGCTTTGAACAAGATCACACTCAAGAATTTGTACCCTCTTCCCATGATTGGTGATTTTTCAGATTAGTTGCAACAAGCCAAGTACTTCACCAAGTTGGATCTAAAATAGAGATACCACCAGGTATGTGTGAAAGAATAAGACACTTGGAAGTTTGCCTTCAATACAAGACAAGGTCTATATGAATGGTTGGTCATGCCTTTTGGTGTATGTAATGCACTAATGACATTTATGCATTTGATGAACGATGTATTGCGTCCCTATTTAGATTCATTTTTAATAGTTTATTTGGATGAGTTATTGGTATAACTCTATCTAGGAGGATCACATCTCACATATCATGTAGGTTTTAGAGACTCTAAAAAAGAAACAATTGTTGGAGAACCTTAAAAAATGTTAGTTTGTTCAACAATCATTGGTGTATTTGGGGTATGTGATTGGTGGAGGGGAACTCAAGGTAGATCCCAAAAAGATGGAGGCCATCATGAAGTGGGTAGTTCCTACTAATGTCACTAAAGTTAGGAGATTTTTTGGGCAACACAATACCTAAGGAAATTCATAACATCTTTTTCAGCGGTAGCTGCACCACTCCACGCAATAATGGCCAGTGGTAAGAGTTTCTAGTGGGTAAAGTATCAACATAAAGATTTTGATGATATAAAATAAAAGATCAGTAAAGCACCAATTGTCACATTGCCTAACTTATAGAAGCCTTTCGAAGTGGAGACATATGCAAGTGGGTATGCTATGGGAGAAGTTTTGATGCAAGAAGGTAAGGTAGTATGCTATCATTATGAGATGTTTCACGGGGGAGTTTTAAACTACCCTACACATGATAAGGAGAAATATGCATTGGTTCAAGTTGTTAATAAGTGGAAGAAATATATAATGGTAAAGGAAACCATTATACACACTGATTATTAGCCACTTGAGTATTTGCAGGCCCAGAGTAATCTACACCAAACCAAACATTACAAGTGGATGGGGGTTTTGCAACAATCCCAACTATTTGATGACCTCTGCTGAGATGAGGTTATTTTGGCTTTCTCTATCAACAATAAAATGCAATGGGGTCCCCTTCAACCACATTCATGAATGAAAAAGGCGCTCCCCCTCTTTAGGATCTGTTGGTTCTTCTGGTTGAATTGTTGCAGTAATGACAATAGCAATGGGATTTGCGTCGATGATCTATCTTCTATCGGTATTTTCAGAATCATATTCTGAATCAGGGTTCAGCTCCTTGTCTTTGATATTGTACACAAATGAATGTTTTGAGAGACATTCATCGGTGTTGTGCTAGGGGATTTTTTGGGAATCACACCATTTTTTGGTGTCCTTCATCTTTTCGTGACCCTTCTTTTCATGTGGCTTGGACTGGTTTTTGGGAGGTTGTTTGTTAGGACTGTCTTTATCATACTTTTTTTTCCATGGATTTGCAGACCCGAAATCCCACTTGTTCTGGTGCTTAAATTTCTGATTAATTTTAACAACATATCGATAAGCAATACTGAGTGATGAGATGTCCAAAAAATCCATTTCAGTTTGGATGTATCTGTGTAGAGACCCATGGTATTTCAAAACCAAATGTCGCTCGAAGTCTTTGATACTCAACTTGGTGTGCAAGGTATGGAACGTATTGGTGAACTTTGACATTGCTTGGCCCCTCTTTTTCCGTAGTGTGGTCCACCTCATGTACTGGTCCTCATAGTTTCCAGTAGGGTAATACTGTTCCTTTACCACATCCACAAAAAACTCCCAAGTGGGCTTGACCCCATATATTCCAGACTCCTATGTGGAACTTTTCTCGTAGTAATTTTCCCACCAATGTTTGACATGGTGGAGAGCCTTAAGGAGTGCGAATGTGATCTTTTCCCTGTTGGAGAAATTATGAACATAGAAATAACCTTCTAGCATATTTAACCATTTTTCTAGGGCATCTACATCTATTTGTCCTTCAAATATGGGAATATCAAAATTAACTTGTACCTTGAAAGATGAGGTGCCTCCAAAGTGACCGCTTGATGAAGACACACATGTTTTTATCGACAGGCATTGAAGGATGTGAGAAAAATTCTCCATCATTTCGTCCCTCTGTCGTGTGAGAGCTTGCTCAAGAAACAGATTAATAGAATCGTCTGCTCTATCGTTTTTCCTTTCTTACACCATGGAGGGTTTATTGGGCATGTGAGAGTGATTTTATTCAAGAGAGAAAATCTCGAGACCCAACTTTCTATACTCGAACCTCGTCGGGGACATGCACTGAAAAATGATCAAGAACAACTTGCTTTGATACCACTGATCCTGATTATTTTTGGCACAAAATGAGAGCGGAGATATAATAAATAAATATACATAGATATCTCGAATATCCAATAATATAATAGAAATGTATCAGAGATGCAACCATAAAAACAAAGATACAGTAATACACAATTTCTATTGATGAGCGAAATGTACAAAGACTGTAAAATTACAGAGTGAAAGGCTCGCTAGAATGGTGGAAGCTTATCTCTGAGAAGAGATGTGACGACTACTCACATTCGCAAGAAGATGATTGTTACAATGATGATCCAAAGACCTTTTTAACATAACTAAAATCCAAAACCCTAACCCCGAAAGAGGAAAAGCCAAAATTTTTGTGGGCCCCGATGGGGGTAGTTCATACGTCAACTTCCAGGGGGCGTAACTTTTGCATACGATCTCCATGTGGGGTGCTCGATACACCATTGAAAAGGTCTAACCGAGAAGAACGATTTTCAATTGCCTAGGCCATTGACTTTAGGAAATTATTGGGCTCCAAATCCCTAAAAAATGTCGTTTATTGCCTCAAAACGACCCTAGAAGTTAGGAACCCGAAAAATTTCCAAGGTGAAAAACTGTTTTTTGAGCCAGTGGAATAGGTGGGTGGCCACCAATATCCACCTGGATCAGAGACACTGATCCCCTCTATTGTTTGTAGGAATCGACCTATAGGAGACACCGATCCCCTTTGTTGTTTGTAGGCACCGACCTACAAGAGACACTGATTCCCTTTGTTGCTTATGTCTTCACAAAATATTCTCTATGCTCTTTATTTCTTCTTTCGCTCTACCTTCACTAGATATTATTACTTCTTTTTCAACTTCTGCCTCAGATCTTTCACTGTGCTCACTTCTTCTACTTTTGCTATGCCTTAGATCTGTATTCACTTCTCACTCCTTTTCCTTTTGCCATATCTATTTTCTAAAATGCTAGATTTGATCTTTGCCAATATTTAATCGTCGCTCCTTGAATGATGTTCAATCGTCACTCCTTGAATGATATTCAATGGTCACTCCTTAAATGGTATGCATAATAATATTACATTTTCACACACACACACACACACTTTTTTCTCATAACCCTCTTATTTATTTATAATTTTCCATAAGCTTTACATGAAAAGTCACGACTTTTATTAAATAATGATTAATTCCCCCCCTTTCTTTATTTTTAATTCACTTTTTACCATACCATGGGTAAAATACCACCATGGTTTGTAAACCCATGTGCACATACCATGGGCACTTTCAATTTTACCCTTTTTAATCCATTTTCATGTTTACTTCACTTTTACGTAAACTCCACTTTCACTTTTACCTTTTTCTTTAATCCACTTTCATGTTTACTCGTCTTTTATGTAAATTCCACTTCCACCTAACTTTTCAACTTTTGTTATTTATTAAAGTCATATTTATATTTAATAAACCACTTTCATTTTTACTCCACTTTTACGTAAACTCCATTTCCACTTAAATTTTCACTTTTGTATTTATTAAGGTCACATTTATATTTGATCACTTACTAACAATTGACATCAATGACACTATTTTATTCAAAAATCTCCCCCTTAGTCATTGATGGCAACTGTGTACTAAAAAACACATAATCCTCCATAATTCTCCCTTGAATGCAACTCTCCATATCTGTAATTCTCTTCCCCCTGTCTGCAACTGCCCCCCTAACTGTAATTCTCCCCCTTTGAAATCAATGAAAAAGGTATGCTCCCCCTGGGCTGTGATTATTTACTAACAAGATGAGAGGGATATCATTCCTATCTTCTTTTTGAGATATTCAAATGTTTCTCTGGGAGGGGATGTGGTAAAAGTATCTGCAATGTGTTCCATATCGAAACTTAGTTCGACTACCTGTTCTATTCGGAAGTGGTACTTGATGGGAATATGCTTCATATTTTTCTGCATAGTTCCTTTCGTTGTGACGCTCCCCCTTAGAATGTGCTTTATCTTGTAGTTTTCTGAAGTAGATCTCCCTGTGAATGTACTATCTTTTCTTGCTATAATTGCTGAGTCTTATTTGTTTTACCGTTACTCTCATGAACTGCTCCTTTTTCTACTTAAAAAAGTTTCCAAAGAATCGCAATATGTTTCACTATCACAGTATTATTATCTATTCTCAACTGATAGGATTGGATGCCTTCAACATTTTCTCACAATATATTGCTAAAAAATGAATGGTTTATTGTTTTTAAAAAAATGTCCATATACAACTTATCACCTCTCCATGTGCTTTGAATATTCAAGATGCATATGCCTTCATATCTTCTAAGGGATCTTCCATTGTCACAGGTATGTTTCTGGTCTAGTGCTTGAATGTCATCAAACCACCATCCAATTTTCCTTCAAAAACACTTTCGTGATCATGGTCAATTCTGGTCACAATGTATAGAATATCTATGTGGAATTGTCTTTTATTTTGCATGGTAGATACCTCAAACCATGCCAACTCCCAAAGTTCCATACGCCACTCACAAGTGCTTTTGAGGTTTCCTTGAATAAATGTATAGAGATGTCATCAAATTTCATTCCCAACTGTCAAAAAATCCTTCAAGGTTTGAAGAAGGAATGTCCAGAATACTGAATGAAAATTATATGCATGTTGCCAAGAATATAACATCATCCACTTGCACATTTTTTGTCATCAACACTACATGGTTGCATGGTAAAAAGTGCTCGAACATGATACAATAATATGTTGGAATTACTTCACACACACCTAGGATTTATTTTTCCTAAGGTTTTTCTTATGTTTATTAGTCATTATTGAGTCTCCTATATTTTAGGAAGAATATTTCTCTAGTGAGAATATTCTCTTCAGTTTGATCAGTTGAGTGGATTCTAGATGCTACATTGGGATTATCACCATGAAACATTGAGATCGTCACCAACTAATGCACATTGTCCTTGGGATCATCACCAGACTAGCGCATTACCCATGATTCCCTGATCTCCTCCTCACTTCACTCTGTTTTAGTCAGTTAACTGAAGACTGATAGACTAGTTAACTCAGTTAGGTGGCAGTAAACTACCGTAACTTCTCGAGAGACTAGAATAGGTGGAAGTTTACTCCCGTAACTGCCGGTGTGTGTCCAAATCACTCTAGACCACCACTATGGTGTATTGGATTCTCCTCTAGTGTGCATTGGTTGAATTATACCGAGTATATCATGTGTAAATTATCATTCATTCATTTGGTTAATGAGAATTCTTCCATTTTTTCTCTCTTGCTTCTTCTTTCTCAATTTCTCTCTGCAAATGTGTGTGTTATTTTATAGTTAGATATATTCTGTGCAGGTTCAACACATCTACATGGTATCATATCTGCCAGACTTCTAGGCAAAATACACACCAAATTATTTTTGCAGGTATCGAAGATTGAAGACAACGTAAAAATTGAATTTTCAAAAGAATTCATTCTTACACCTTACACTTACTTTGCATAGAAGGATAATATGATCGTGCATATTTGAAGTAGAGGATTGTACATGTTAACCATGAACACAGAGACAGAACCAACATCATCCATAGAAAAATCCAAGTATCCAAATCGAATGGATGAAGCATTCATAACAATTTTCAGTCTCATTTATCCCAATCTCGTTTTTCACATATCTTCCTGTAAAACTGTTACCCATGATTTTGGTCGTCATGATGATGTATTGATGATGGTGTACGCAGGCTCTTCATAAGAACTTTCTCCTGAGAAAAGTTACTTTCATCTCTTCCCAGAAAACTCATTTTTGAAGAAGGTTCGCAGGCTGCTAATACATTTGGGTGCGAGAATGACCCATTCTCGCAGGCTGCTTTAAGCTAGGGTGCGAACTTCTC
>WSFP011377477.1:0-30162 GCA_009831015.1 Picea engelmannii | reverse complement strand
GAGATGTCTGGCATACGAAACATTATGCATTTCCTTTAATACTAAATTCCTAAGTTCTTTGGAACTAGGCACATAAATTTTGTTTTTATGTATAAGTAATCCATCTTCCGTCATCTCATATTCTTTAATTTTCCATCGTACATTTTCTTATTGTAATATTTCTTTTACTTGTAGGTAATGCCAATCTGTAACAATAACATCTAAAATTCCGCTCTTCAAATCTAATCGATGCATACTAATGGTTGTAGCATGCATGAGATGTATTATTCTACTAAGTGCATCAACAACTTTATTTTCTTTTCCTTTGATATGCTTGATGTCAAAATCGTATTCACTTAAAAATTCTATCCATATTCTCTGCCTGGAATTCAAAGTTGGTTGTTCAAAAAGATATTTTAGCCCACTATGGTATGTTCTTAATTCTAATATATTTCTCATGAGATAATGCCTCCACATCTTCAATGCATGAACAATGGAAGCAAGTTCCAAGTCATGTGTGGCATATTTCCTCTCATGTTCTTTAATCTTTCTAGACTCATAGCCAATGACATGTCCATTTTGAGTGAGGACTCCACCAAGTCCTTCCTTGCATGCATCTATACATACGAAAAAATTTCCATTTGTGCCAACAATATTTAAAATAGATGCACTAGTAAGTAATTATTTCAATAAATTAAAGTTCTCTTCACACTCAGTTGTCCTTTCAAATTTAATTCCCTTCTTTTGAAAAGAAGTGATGGGATGAGAAATATTATAGAACCATGCTATAAATCTTTTGTAGTAACCAGCTAATCCCATAAAATATCTGACTTTTGAAACATTCCTGGGTGTTGGCCATCTTCTAATGGCTTCAATATTCTCTAGATCCATTGTTATACCTTGTTCTGAAGTAATGTGTCCCAAGTAATGGAACTGTTCTTGGTAAAAAGAACACTTACTAAGCTTGGCATACAACCGATGTTCCCTCAGCAATTGAAACACCAACCTCAAGTGATTTTCATGTTTTTCTTCCGACTTAGAATAGATACATATGTCATCCAAGAATACAATGACAAACTTATCAAGATAATTTCTAAATATGCCATTCATTAAGCACATAAAGATAGCTAGAATATTGGTCAGCCAAAATGGTACCACTACAAATTCATAATGCCCATACCTGGTTCTAAAGGTTGTCTTATTTATGTCTTCTTCCTTGATTCTTACCTGGTGGTATCCTGATCTCAAGTCTATTTTTGAAAATATTTTTTCCCCTCTTAGCTGATCAAAGAGGTCATCAATTATGTGTAGAGGGTATTTGTTCTTCACAGTGGCTTTATCCAACTGTCTAAAGTCAACACACATCCTCAATGTTCCATCCTTATTTTTTACAAAGAGTACTAGTGCTCCCCAAGGTGAGCCACTTGGATGTATGTACCCTTTCTTCAACAATTCTTCCAACTACATTTGTATTTTTTTTAATTATTGTGTACTCATTTTGTAAGGTTTTTTTTTATATTGGGGAAGCTCTTGGTACTAGATCAATAGAGAAATCTATCTCCCTCTTTGGTGGAAATCCTAGTATTTCTTGAAATACATCTTCAAATTCTTGCGGTACCAAAAAAATATCCAAGACTTGGCCCTTTTGTCTTTTCTATCTCCTCCACATGGGTTAAATATAAATGGAATCATTTCCTAAAACATCTCTTCAATTGTAAGGTTGAAATCTCCCTTATAGAAATGGGTCTTGGAATTCCTTTCATAGTGCTTTGATTTCCTTCTTCATCAAGGCATGTAAATTTCTTGTTATGATATTCTAGTACATCATGATGCTTGTCCAACCACTCCATTCCAATTAGAATATCATAGGATCCTAATGGAATGATATTCATATCAACAATTGTACGTACCCCATTTAGATTTATTGGGAAACTTCTAACAACCTTATTAATCCTTCTTTTGGTTCCAGTGGCTAGTTGCACCAAACTTGATTTCTCAAGCTTACGTTTCTCCAAATGTAATCTATCCACTATATTGGTATCAATGTAACAATGGCTTTCTCCTGAATCAATTAAGATAGAAACAAGATGATTAATGATATTACCTTCCACCTCGATCACATTGGATTGGTACTCTCCTTGTCAATCTTCTAGGGATGCATATGTTCTGCCCATGTATTCTATTGTTGTAGCCTCTTGGATGTTGTGCATGGTCTTCATTTTGTATTTTCTATGAGGAAAATCCTTGTACAAGTGATCTTCTTTGCATCCCCAACATTGTATTGGTGGTCTTCCTATTTTTCCCAAGGATTCCTCCTTCTTGGAATCATCCTTAGCATGTTGATCTTTCTTATTTTTATTTGGGTTGTTCCTGTTGAAAGGAGGTTTGAATCCCTTCCTCCTCTGATTATATTTCTCCTTCTTCTTATCCTTCCAAGATTTCTATATGGATTCTCTGCCTTTACCTTTCTAATATAGGTACTTATCCTTCTTGATGGTTTTTGTCAAATTTTTAGGTTCATCATATTGAATCTTGTCTTTATAGAAGGATGGAAGTCCACTAAAAAACCTTTGTATCTTCACCATTGCATCCTTGATAAACCCTACATACTTTAACAATCCAAATAAATTCTTTTCATACTCTATCATGGTAATGATTCCCGACCTAAGTTCAAAGAACTTCTACATTTTCTTGTCATATAAGTTCTTTGAAAGGTACTCCTTTTGAAAATATCTCCTATTAATGTGTTCTACTTGCTTCAGTTGATCCAACCACATAACAAATTGTCCATGCAAATGGTATGTGGCAATTATTGCTTCAATATCAGGTGAATATTTGTGTAATTGAAATTACTTCCTCATTCACAACAACCAGGCTTCAACATCATCTTCTTTTTCTCTTTCACCATCAAAGGATGGTGGCTTAAACTTCCTCAACTTTCCTTGTAAGTTATCCAATTCATGTCTCCTTCTTTGGATCCTCGCATGAGATACATCTGGGCTACCTATGGAGTCTTCAGATTCATAAAGTTTCCTTATTGCATGAGGAGGTGAGTGCTACCTATGAGTCCTACTAACACTTTTGGAATAACTAGTCCCTATGTAGTTATCTCTTCTTTCATGATGTTTTCCTCCTTCCTTGTGTCTTGAGACATATCCCTTCTTTTCTTGTCTATGCATTTGATTTAGGATTTAAATTACTTGATCATTTATTTGGTTTTGTTCTTTCATCAATCTCTCATTGTCTTCTTTATAACTATGCACTTCTATTTTCAGGCTTCTCATAGTCTCTATTAATGTCTCTTGTCCCCCCTACTTCGGTACGCATTTGATTCTGTCTCTGCATTTCCAACACTGATGTTTTGACCTTGGGTTTATTTATCGTAACTGGAGTCTCCTTCCCCTTCCTCCATTTCCCATATATGCATTCATATTCTATTTATATCCCTTAATTCTACAAAAGAGTGTGCATGTGACATAATCTTTGTTAGCCAAAATTAAAGCATAAGCATGTATAAGCATTCCTGGCAAGGACTGTAAAAGAATTATATATATATATATCTATAGATATATATATATTCTCTTTTAAATTTTCCTTGAGGCCACCAGTCATTTTATTCTGAATTGGTTGTGAGTTATGTTGTTCGAAACAATTTTTGGGGTGCATAACTAATTTCCTCTCTTCAAGAGCTTTTCAATGACAATTTTCTTGCTTAATTTAGATCTCGGGGAAAAATGTTATGGCCTTCTGAAATTTATTAGGTATTCATTCATTGATTTCCACTTTATTATCACATGGCACTTAGTCATTTGTGTCATCCTATGTGGTACTGATGTGGAAAATGATGTCAAACCTTCCACTTGGTCCATCGGTCCCCAAATTAATGATTCATAACACTTCAAAACATTTCTTTATTGTTGGAGTCTTCTTCGTTGGAGTGCATCCACTCCAAGATTCACTTCCCACTATGAAAGAATCAGTTTGATGAGACCCTCTGGAATATGTAATGATCCTTGGAGTTAGGGAACCAAGAACTCGGATTGCTTCAAAGACTCCACTTGCACAATGGTTACACTCTTCTCTTAGCACCCATTATCCACGCTACAAAAGGGACCCACAAGATCTACGACTGAGATTGTATCTTCCCTCCTACCGTTCTACGACTCAGATCTCTTCTCATAGTATTTCCGATCAAAGTACCCTCACTCCAGTCTTGCTGACCACTCTGACTATACTCACTATGATGGATCCACCAATTCCTATTATCGTCCTCTAATAGTCAGGATTCGCTCGGAGTTCACAACTTCTCGATAGTTAAGGTCCATCCTTTTAACTCTTGTTACTCGAATCTATGGGACCCACAAAAGATTGACGACTACCATTAATGTAGATTTTAACCTTGTACAATATTTTACTGCAAACATGTTTTCAATAAAAGAACAGAAAAGATACAATGGAAAATACACACATTACACAGATATTTTTCCCCTGGAAACCCAAACCGGGAAAACCAATATATTCTATATTCATTCACCTCATACATTGTTTACAATACAATATACATATAGGAGCCAACGACATCCAAAAATATAATCCAATGACCTAGATTAGTCAAAAATCTTAATTCCTTAACTGTAAATAGAAAACCATTGGTGAAAACCCATGTGCCGAAAAACCACCAAAAAATGGACACGAAAACCGGTAAAAAACAAAATCTGGAGTGCTTCCCCTGAACCTCCATGCAGGGGGACTCCTACCCCCCTAAAAACCCCCCATATAGGGGGGATCCACCTCCACATGACCCACCAAGAAAGGGGGCACTCCACCCCCCTCTTACCCCGCTGCGCTCCTTGAACAACATAGACACTAGTTCTACTTGTGCAAAGAATCTAAAACATACCCAACAATTACCTCCTGTCCACTCACTGACCAATGAGCTAGATCATTCCTTGGAGTTCTTCCCATTGGATACCAATCACTTGGATCCAACAACTGAGGTTACTCTCGGAGTAAATCAATGGCTCTAGTTCTCTATCATAGTTCCTCCCATCAGAGTGCATCCCCCTCTAGGACTACAACTCACTTCAACCAACACCCCTCCAATGCATGGTCAAGATCTATCATCCAATAAATATGAGGGCTAATATTTAAATCGAAGGCCTTAGGGAATCCATTCCCAATTGGGACCACTCTTGTCCCATCGACCAAACAACTTTCAACACATATCATCTTCCAAGTATGTTGATTTCCATACTATAATCCTCGTCAACTTGACCACTGAGCTATCACACCATGTCACCATGACATTATCATTCTCTCTCCTCCTTCTCAAGCCACACTAGATCTACAACTGCGATCATTGGAATATTTCTTGATAGATCAATGGTCCTCCTTCGCTCTTAGAGTCCTTCCCATTGGATTTCCTCCCCTTCTAGCATCAAAGGTTACTCCGACCCTCAAACTCCAACAACACTCACCACAATGGATCCAAAGGTTGTGAATTAAGGGATACCATCCAAAGGATTAAGCCTAACAAGGGCTCACCGACCCACCTGGCACATTCGTATACTAACACGTGGAAATAGGGCATATTACACGCTGATAGCTGGATAAGTACAAAGGATAATGGGGCATCGACTGGACATAGGGATTAGGTGTTTGACATGGAGATAAAAATTACACAAGGCACAACTCTGCATGGTTTCGTGACTCTCTGTGTCTCATGCACATGTGACAAAGCTTTGGATTTTTTTTATAAATTGTTCATTCTCCTTTCCCTGCATGCATGTGGGATAAGGGTTTACGTAGTCAACAGATCAATGATGCATAGCCTACTTGGAAGCTCGATCAATAGTGGTTGTTTTTTTGTTTCCTCGCTGGGAATACTATTTATTAAGAGGCTCTCATCATGAAGGGAAGGGTTAGTTGGGATTCTAGGGATATGATGGATCACCGAGCACTGATTCCACAACGATATTAACACTGCTACACCTCGAAATTGTTTGATAGACAATGTAGCATCCCCAACCACTTGTTGGGATATGCCACTTAAATTTTGAACTCTAATGTGAATTTAAATTATAAAAATGCTTTGCAAATGCACAAATTCATACAAAATAATAACATAAATACACATGCAACATACATAGGAAAAACCCATGAAAAAAATTGCATAAATATTAACATAGATCATGAATTAACACAAATTGACACTTATCTTTGATTGAATTACACCAGCTATGTGCAGACCTTCCACATTCTTCCCATCCTTAGATGACACTACTCATAACTCTCAGCAGTGGGTCACCCCTAAGCTAGGACTAAAATCCACCTGGGTAAAAGATTCCTAACCTAGCTAAGTTATCTCAGACAACAGGAAATCTCAGTCATAGGTGCCAACTCAAACTAACATCCTATAGTCCCTCATTCCCCACATGCCTCTCCTACCCTAGGAAGTGTGCCCCTTCTCTGTTCAACATTCCCTCGGTTGCCCCACTTCCCTTTTAAGGATTCAACAACAGGCCGGAAAGGAATTCTCAGAGTCATGTAGTTGTAGTTTGGCATCTTCAATAATCAATTCCCAACAATTCTCTCACCTGGAGAGAATGCTCATAGGTATGACAACCGACCTCTTCAATATCCTTTGGGCCTGACAACCTGCTTCTTCATTCCAACTCCCAACGAATCAAAGTACATATACAGTGACAGTAATAGGAAGGTACGAAGGACAATTGAATGATTGAGTGAATGATGATTGAATGATAGGAAAATGAGCTAAGTCCAAACTATATGTATGCATGTTCCGAACTTGACACTTGTCATGTTTAGAACTACCTTGGGCCTACTTGTCCCCATCCTTATAACTTAGGATAAAATAATTATCCATACTTTATACTTTAAGGAATATTAATATAATATCCCTTTGGGCTTAATCTCCCTAGCTTAGCCCCTTATCCTTAAATTGTATCCCCCTTTCACTATCTGGTGGAGTTTAGTCCCCCATACTCTTTTACATGGTTGGTTTGTTGTAGTGATATGTTTTCAATAATATTTGCATGTGATTACATATTACAATGATGGCTCACTGGCCATTTCTAGTGTCTGTCTCTCCAGCCTAATAACCACACATGAACTCCAACCTCAATACATAGGTATCCATATATAACCCAACTCTGCACACTTCCAGGTCACTATTGTGCACTTACCCAAGTGTGTGCAAAACCAAAACCAACTACCAACGACTCACCATGCTATAAGGATATTTATATTTACAATTATATGCACAATTGGGGTTCAACCTAGGGTATTACATTCCCCTCCCTCTTATTTATGCACTATCCTCAGTGAAGTATATACACATATACAACTAAAATTTCAAAAATATCCAAAAAGATGTGGGTATTCTTCCCGCATATCATCCTCATGCTCCCAAGTTACATCTTCAGGACCATACTAGGTCCATTAGACCTTTACTAGTCCTATGGCTTGATTCCAGAGTTGCTTGGTCTTGAAAGGCGCCTTCTTTCTCCACCTTCCACTTCAATCATATGTGACTGAAACTCATCTTTCTTGTTGCCCAGGGCTACGTAGATCCTAAGTACATTTCTACTCATGTCCTCCACTATATCAGCTTGCTGTACATTTTTAACAATACTTACTTTTTCACCTTTGTGAGGGAAATCTCTGTACATATTATCTCCTCCACAACCCCAACCTTGAATAGGTGGCTTCCTTGGTATTTTCCCCAATGTCTTTGTCATTCTGGGTTCTTTAGAAGCTGGTTGTCCTTGAGAATTATTTCTAAATAATGGTGGCTTAGTCCCCTTCTTCCTCTGTTCCATCTTGGTTTTCTTCTTGTCTTCCCAAGATTTTTGGAAAGTTGGTCTTCCTTTATGCTGATCATAAAGGAATTTAGTTTGCCTTATGGTTTCCTTCAATGTTTTGGGATCATCATATCATATCTTTTCATTGATAAATGATGGTAGCCCACTCAAATACCTTTGAATCATAACCGACTCATCCTTGATGAAAGAAACAAACTTCAACAACTCTAAAAACCTCCTTTCATATTCATCTATGGTCATACTCCTAAGCTTGAGTTCAAATAACCCCTTCATTTTCTTGTCAAGTAACGCTTAGTCAAGTATTTCTGAAATTATTTGACAAGTGTAGCTCATAAATTATTTGTCATTGATTCAAAGGTATTTGAGTGGGCTGCCATCATTTATAGAAGAAAATAAAGGAGTTCTTGTCATAGTATCTATACTTGAATAAGCGATACTATGAACTAGAATCTTCTCATCCATGTGTTGCACCTAGACAAATTGGTCCCATCACATTGATGTTTTTCCTTTGAGCTGATGGATGAAAATTATTCCTTTTGTATGTGAAGAGTAATTATGCAATTGAAAATAATTCCTCATTCCTAGCAGCCATGTCTCTGCATCCTCATCCTTATTGTGCTCACCATTAAATGTTGGAGGATTGATTTTGTTCATTTATCCCTATAGATCATCCACCCCAGACCTCGTCTTATGTTTCCTAACAGGGGATGGACTTGAACTACTGTGTTCTCTCCTAGTGGAATGGCTTGGGGGGTGATGGTAATTTCTACCAACACTTCTTGTTCTTCTCCTCTTATCATGAGACCCATGACTTCTTGATTTTCTTGAGTCATTATCCTTATGCATCTTCTTTTCTATTATGTACAAGCTCTACATTAACTTTATGTTGAAGCCCTCCTGCTGCTTGGTGGCTTTCATAATCCTCTCAATATAATCTTTATAACTTTGGACATCCTTTTGCAAACCTTTTATGGTCTCTACTAAGTTCATGCTTTCTTCCTTTCCTTCTCCATGTCCATTTGAATTTGTACCTTCATTTCCTATATTGACATACATCCCTATGATCTCATCTTCATGGATGTAAGCCCTCTGTGCATATTCCATGATTTTGAACACTATTTTGATCCTAAATTATGATCTAAATGTTGTTAACTTTGCAAAATTTGCAACCAACAAAAGTTGTTAGGCTAAATAATTTAACAAATTCATGAAATTATGTACATTTTTGGTTCAATAATGCATCAAAAATATTTCTTTCGAGTTATTGTAAAATTGGCTTCCCAAATCAATTTTTTTGGTTGAATGTTTACACTATATTTTCCAAGACCTTTCCAATTCTTGCTTCCATGCTCAATTCTGAGTCTTGGGCATAAAGTTATAGTTATTTGTAAATTGTCCATTAATTCTTCTTTTCATACTTCAACTAGGTCCAAATATGAACTGTATTTATTCATTTTGCACCTGCTCCATTGGAGTTTGGGTAAGATTCCAATTGTGTTTCTTCATATACATATTTTGGACAATCTTTCCAAGTTTCACATCTTTTTGGGTTATGGGTTGCTAGATACAACCTGCTGAAGTTTCAGGCCATTTAGTGTTTTTGGGATTGAATTCTACATGTACCTTCTATGCCCTCTTAAACAGTTTTAACATTCCCAGAATTTCAATTCAGCTCCATGATTGTGTTCTATGGTTCACGATATTTCCATAGACTACTCCTGTGCCTCAATCTGATTCTGGAGCAGGAGGTTATGGCTTTCAGAAGTTAAATGGGCTTACAATTTTACTCTCCATTGTTCAGGCTATAAATCACTCATCCTAAATCTATTTGACAAATGGGATACACCGTTAGAAATTTATCGCCAAACTCTTTCATTTGATCTACAAAAACCACATATTGGGCACATTATTTTTTATTTGCTAAAAACACTGTTTAGGGCCTAAAAAATGCTCTGCAAAAAGATGACCTTCAAACAATACAAAAATGTTGCAAAAATTCACTGGTTTTCTGCTGTTGTAGACCACCAAACCAACTTTGCACACACCACTTCTAAATTATACACCCATATTTATCATGTGTAGTTCTACATACCCAATGCCAAAATGTAGTGCATGCACCGTGCATCCATATCCAATGTGCACCACTTTTTTGTCATGCACCAATATCTATTGCGCACAACTTTTGTGTCATGATCCAATACCTACTGTGAAGAACTTTTATGTCATGCACCGGTACCTATTACACATAACTTTTGTGTCACGTGGCAATACCTACTGCACATAAATTTTTTGTCACACACCAATATTATGTGCGCATTACAATCTCTACACTACACAATGCCAAGGTTTAGTGTGCTCACACCGCACACCAATATTACATGCATGCCACCAATCCTACTCCACGTAGTGAAAAATTTTAGTGCGCACATCTGCGCACTACAATTTGGTAGCGCATCAAAATATTAACTCCTTGCAGCACCTAATTTTAGTGTGCACACCCACGAACCATTATTTTTCTCACATCACCATCCCAAACTGTGACAAAGAAAATAAGAAAGCACCACAATGACTTGGCAAATGCGAAACTCATCCCATCAATCTTGCCTAACTAATTCCCACCTCTAGCTGGCGCGGTTAGTCGTGATAGCATCCCGAGAGATTTCAAATACACACTCATCACTGCGTACCTCTTGAAGGGGATACACACAGTTGGATCGCAGCTCAGACTGATCCCTGATCTTAAGATCAACGACTTTAACCTGAGAGACATGAAGAATTATGTGTTTCTCGCACCGCATAAGTATTTAAAGAAGACAATGGGGAAGAAGCCGAAGATATTCCCCGAGCCATGGATTAAGGAGGTCGCGAGGTCCACCATCCTTAATGTAAGGAAGATACCCCACTTTGATTGACATCAGGAGGTTAATGTATGCATTAAAATCCTCCTTTCGTTCTACCATGGAGGTTATCTATCGCTAGATAGGCACATGACTGTGGATCCGACATTGATCCACATGATCGCTGGATTAAGCATGTAGGGACTGGACCCTAAGAAATTCTACCCAAGGAAGGCTGCAGATCACACCCTGGCGTAGTGAATAAAGGATACCTATGGTGATGTGGAGAAGGGGAAGCGAGGCTAAAAGGTATCCTCCATCTAGGATGCCGCAGTGCACCTAGCTTTCTAGCTGATCGTTGGTAAGCTCGTCAGGAAGAATAGACCAACGCAAGTCACGGGGTTAGTCGTCGACCTCACAGGAAAGTGCATTGAAGGGATGCATATGAACTGGGTGAGCTACCTCGTCAACCAGTTGATGAAGGATTTCTACGAAGCATAGGACCATGGCTATGAGTTTCACTTCAGTTGGTTGCTGATTCTTATTTCCTTTGTCGCTTGGGAGATGCCAGAGGGAGAGACCTTCCTTGAAGTTGAGCCATATGAACCATTGGTCACAAGGTTCACCACCTTGTGCTATTCAAGTGATATGGCGAAGAAGTGGAAGTCAAATGTTGTCTTCGAAACTTACTAATTACAACTCATGTGAGCCATTGATTCATTCCCTCGAATGACTTTGAATACCTTGCATACTTACAGGAAAATAGAAAAAGTATGCACAAACAGACATTTCATTTACATCACTGCACGCAGGTGTTATAACCCTAAATTGCACCACACATGCTTACCTGGCATCAAACCAACTCATATCCCTTCTTTGCCAAAGCACTGTTGAACAACTCTTTGAAAATCCTCTTTTATAAAGGCCCATGTGCCCTAATCCATTACTGCACGCGTGTACACGCTGGCTGAACCAAAACAACCCACGTGGACTGAAAAAAGCATGAAAAAAGGAAAGTTTCTGACGGAGCACAAAATCTATGGGTGAGTTAACTGAAACTCCTGGCCATGCATGGCCGAAGGTTTGTCCAAATACCTAGCTCCTTCTAGCCTATAAAAGAAGGGGTAGGGGTCCCATTTGGAGGAGAAAAAATATAGCAAAGAAACTCTGCCCATTTATGTATTCCCATTGTCCCAACCCTTTAGCCTTTCCTTGTGCTAAAGGAGATTCAAATAAAAGCAGTTGGAGGACAGAAGAAGAGGAGCCCAGGATCAGGTTCGAGGAGCGGTGGCCGGTCTCAACTTTTGTAAGTTGACTCATTCAAAGTAATAAAGAAAATGATTTTCCTGTCCCAATTCATGAACTTTTTATAGTGTGATTAGTATATGTTTGGATTTCTAACCCGTTAGTATATAAGTAGGATGCTTGCATAGTTGTTGCTTGTCTTGGATGCGGGTCAGCTTTGGAAGGAGTATTGCGAACAAGTAATCAAGTACAACGAAGGATCGACATCAAACATCGGGAACGAGGTAGGTTGATCTTTCCATGCATTTACTAAGAAAAGGGGATTTAAATCTAGGGACGAAGGTAGAAAGTAATTTCTCTTCGGTCATATCTGCATGCAAAGTCTGAACTCTATTTTCTAGTCCATAGGGAGATTTTCCCCACAACAGAATTGGTGACTGTACTGGGGAGACTCTCTAGGGTTCCTGGAATTTTATTTAGTTTTTGGGTAGTTTTAAAGACTAGTTTTTCTTGCCTGTTTTTTCTTTTAGTTTCTGTAAGGTCTGAGCTAGCAGGGACTCCAGTTTTCCATACCAGCTGTCCCTGTCTTTTGCTTGACTGTATTTGTCGGGACCCACAGAGGTACACGCAGCCTGCATAAGGTATGCACGCATGTACTCGTGCCCTACTCTCTTATAGCCCGCGTGTGAACACTAGATGAGGAAGTAGTAGTAGCGTGTAGAGTTCAGAGAACTTCAGAGGTAGTCATCCTCTTCCCTATCAGAATAACACATTCTTAGGGGTCTTTTTGGAATTCTGTCTGAGTCTTGTTTGCTAGCAGTCCTATCTCAGATTGTTTTTGTCTTATCATTTTTTCCTTACATTATTTGTTTTTCTGTTAGAAAGAGTTTTCAAGCCTTCAAGGGATCCTGGTTATCAATATCAGTGGTCTCTTCCTAGTTTTGGGTCCTCTTTCTTCTTTTTTCTCAGAGTTTAGATATACACGTGGCCTGTACAAGGTCATCCCATGTGTACACACCCTCTGTCTCTATCCAGCGCATGTTCGCACGTGTGTTGTTAAAGTGATAGTCATATGCTTGTACATGATACTTGTTGTTGAGGGTAAGGCATTCATCCTTTCCCTTGATAAAAATTATTCCTTTGAGGTGTTTGAATCTCTATTTGAGCAGTCAGTAGCTTAGGATCAATCTTACCCTTAGCTTGTTTTTTCTCATTTAAAAAGTTGTCATAAAAATAAAAATAAAATTACGGTTTTTAGACAAGTGTGAGAGTCATTTTTTTTTAAATTGCTAGTGCGTGATTTTTTAATTTGATTCTTTGCGATCTGCGATTAGGCCATAATTGTTTTTCTTGGTTTTTGCTTGTCAATATTTTTCCTTTCTTGCTTTACTAGCATTTAAATAAATAAACAAAATCTCTTTTCATTTTCTTATTTGGTTGAAGAGTGTGTTTCTGCATTATTAGCCAGGGAAAAGTCGTCTATTTCATAAGTTTTTGCAGTTCACTTAGATCATAAGTAGCTCGTAGTCGAGTGAAATTCCTTTGAGTTTGTTGTCCAAAATCTTAGAAAAGTTAAAAAAAAAAAATTGAAAAGTTGTTGAAATTTTGCATTAAGTAAAAGTTTTGTTTCCAGATTTTTTATTCATTTTTTGCTTTCGTCTTTTTCACATCATCAATTTCACCTTCATACCCCTTGACGTAAGACAAATCCATAAAATTAATGCTAAAATTAAAATCTACTAGACTTTTATGTTTGTAGGGTTCACCATCTAGTTCAAGATTAGGGCCTTGGATTAGGTTGGAGAGGAAACTCTTCAAGGCCATTTAAAATCAAACATTGGAGTCTGATTTAGGGAGTGTCTAAGTCTAGTGTCATGAAATTTATTCGGGACCCCCCTCTAACACAGGGGATAAACATGAGGTCGCGTGCGAAAAAGTAGCAGAGATAACCCCTCCAAAGCTGGAACAATCGTAGCGGAGAACAAATATAGACGGCTTGTTTTGGGATTCCGTCGTTTGCATTTGCCACGGGGCTTCGTGGGTGTTGAATCCGTTCAAGGTCCTCATATGTCTTCCGGACCATTTTCTCTCGATACCCTTGACAAGTTTCGAGCTCGATACCCTACTCATTGTGGTCTACCCGACTTTCGACTGTACCTGCCTGGTGACTGTTCACGCGTTGGAAACCTAGTTGCCAATCTTTTTTAGGGACATACACAGGTGACTACTGGTGTATACCATGGTACCTAGGACATACATCGGGCCATTCTTTGTAGAGTATGCCTGGAGGGTGCTTCCGTGTTCGAGTTGCACTTGCACCTGTAAGTTGCTCTAGTGTTGGTTGTTGTAACTATTCTTCCAATTAATTTAGTGTTTTCCTGTCTGATCTTCTAGGAACTTTTTTAGTGTGTGTTACTTTTGAACGTTTAGACTACCTTAGAGTGTCTTGTATCTTCTCACATAGTGGAGGATCCCGAGCTCCACCAGTCATGAAGGCTTCTTGGCCTATCGTTGGTTACACTGGAGCCACCCCCGCCACCATTAAGGAGAAAGCTAGACCAACAAGGGTCTTTTGAAGCGACCGGGTTACAAACCATTGTGCCCAACCAACCCCCAGAGGAATCAACCATTTTGGACCTTGAAGCAACCACTTTTGGCCCGGTTAAAACCCCAACCACTGATTTCTTGGCACCTTTCATTGTACCAATTCAATTTTACTCCTTCTGGGAATTCTTCAATTCCCACCATGGTTGTCACCACAGGAGAGATTTCATCTCCTAACCCACCGTCATCGGTCCGAGCCACCATGGTCTCGACCGCAACTACTTTGCATAGTGGTTCGATCCCGTCTTTAGCGGCGGCCACAACACCTTTCACACCTAGTGTGACAAGCCCTCCGTTCTCATATAGGATGCCTAGTTCAGGTACAAGTCATGTACTTTCCTACTCCACTTTACAGACTTTGGGTCTGGGGATAGGGAGCTCTAGTGCTCCTCTGTAAGGTCACATGGGGGGCACTCCTTCTCCTTTTAACGCTTTCCCTTACGGAGGAGGACATATCCCTCCTTCGTCCCCTTCACTTGGTGGCTCGCATCAACAATCCACCGGGCAACCTACACACAATAGTTTATTTGGAGCGGGGAGTCAAGGACCACCTTCGCATAGTATGTCGGTAGGTTTGACACCATTTTCTTTGAACAAAACGTTTGGTAACAACACCTTCTCGTCATTTTCTTTCCCGACTGGGGGCAACCCCATTTTTGGACAATCTACTCCTATGCAAGGTATTATTCCTGCACCGGGGGAAAACCTAGAAGGACCTTGGAATTCAGGGCAGGGATCCGTTCCCTCTTTCGGAATGCCGATCTGGGGTAATTATTTCCACAATCAATGGAACCCCGGACAAACTACTATGCCTATCCCCACGGGACCGACATGGGGTAATCCTTCCCAAAGTCCTTCGAATATAATGCATGCCAAACCATCTATGTTCTATTTGGGAAATCAGTCGATGATGTCTCCACATATGCAAAATCCTTACGCTGGACAGGGCCATGGTTTCTACCAGAATCCAGGCCAGCAACCAAACTTTTCCTGGCAACCTGGTGCCAGTCAAACTCCAGGCCCCTTTTTCCCAGGTTATCAACAACAACCCAAACTACCTTTCCTGGCGACTTTACACTTTCTAGATTTGACAAGGTTGTTGAATGACCCTATTTGTCACGATCCGCGTTGGCCTCCTATGTCGACGAAGTTGCCTTCAGACATTCCAAAGTTCGAAGCCAATCCTAACGAAGATCCAGGAGATCATGTGACTACCTTCCATATTTGGTGCTCATCTAACTCATTGAAAGGTGACTTCGTACATTTGCGATTGTTTCAACGTACTCTCATTGTGAGTGCCGCAAAATGGTACATTGGGTTTGATCACTCAAGATACTCTTGTTTTGGTGAACTAGCGATGGATTTCCTGAACCATTTCCAGTTACCTGTGAGATATGACGTTGGCACAGAGCTGCTCGCCAATTTCAAACAAACAATAGTGGACCATATCTCTGATCACATCTGAGAATGGAGACATAGAAAGAGTTTAATCAAGGTACCAGTCCCACCAGCATTTCTTCTTGAGTGATTCTTTAAGTCTTTGGTCCTGCAGTTATCCAAAGACGTTGCGACGTCATGATTTTTCTCTAAAGAAGACACCATCATGAGGGCTCAACAGTTTAAGATCATCTATTCTCAGTCTAGTTTATTATACAACATCTTTCCAGATGTGCCACGTTCAATACTGGATAAGACTAGACAGAGAGATGGACCACATGCCGATGGTATTGTTGGTTCAGCACAAACAAAGCCTGCTGAGCAATTGACAAAGAAGTTGCAGCAGTTATCAATACAACACACAACGACCAGCCAAACTACTGCTTTGGTTGCTCCCCCTACCAAAACGTCAGAAGTACACACAGTGCAGTCGACTAACCCAAAGGCCACCCAGCAGCCTGAAGGGAAGAAAAAACAACAAAAGAAGGGTAAGGGGGACAAAAAACCCAATGATAATGCTGGCAGGGACAACATTGAAAAATGGAAGGCAAGGTATCCATGCAACTTGTGCGTGGAAGACCACCCGAATCATCTATGTCCTCGACTTGCAAAGGTCCAAAAATTTGTCACATGGCAACAGCAGGCAGTGTTGACTAATCCATTTCAACATGGGAAAAATCTAACTCAAGCCTCTGCAAGCATGGAAGGGGGTAGCCAAGAAACCTACCCACCTCTGAACAACCCTGCATCCGTGAACGTATATATGGTTAGGGGTGATTCTTTCATATCGACTAGAGTGCATGATTATAGTAAACCAAGCACTTCTGAGAAGGGTAAAGAAGCTGATCTCCCATCTCTTCCTCTACAGATTGAGAATACATTGGGAGAAACAATGACATGCATTCCAAAAGGTGCATTTAAAAAATCTTCTCATAACCCAAATGCAAGGGCCGCCCAGAACTACTCTGTGGTGGAATATTTATCACAAAACCCTTGTGCGATGTCTGCTTTGGAGGTCCTCCAAAGTTTCCCTTCTCAGAGGAAATCCTTGTTAACCGCTTTGGGCTCTACTGAGACTTGTAATCCAGGTACCATCATGTTAGATACAACCGACTTAAAACCTCGTCTGCCTTACCACGTAGCGTTTCAGATAGTAGTGGATTATCCCATGAAATTTTTTACTCAGAATATATTCTGCACGATGGTTGATGAGGGCACCTCGACATGCGTTATGTCGTTGGCATGTTGGAAGGCCATTGGCCAGCCCATTTTGTCTCCATCACCTACTCTCCTCACTGCTTTCGACGGTCATTCGTTCCAACCACATGGCATCATTCCTTCTTTCCCCGTGTAGTTAGGAGGGAAGACCATTTGTGTCGAAGTAGAGGTAGTCAATGCTCCCCTCGACTATAACTGCTTGTTAGGATAGATTTGGAATTATGCTATGCAAGCTATGGTTGCTACAGTTTTTTGGGTCTTGTTGTTTCCACACGAGGGCTGGATAGTGACCATCAATCAATTGTCTTTCTCCAGACCTAACCCAGCCTTGGGGGCATCCACAGTCCCGATGATTGATAATACTCAACCAGGTGTCGTCATCGTAGGAGTTGGTTTGTGCCCATCCTTGATGGTTACCTTCAATTACCCACCTCCTCACGACGATATCAAATTTATATCCAATCACCATAAGGTTGAGATTTTTCAAGTTTCGTCATTCCGCACGACTTAATTCGAGGATCCATGGATACTTCCTTCCCCATCGGCCACGATGGATGAGACAAGGCACCTAGGCATGTCCATGCCCTTGTCTGTCGTTGAAGTAGCATACTCTTTAGTCCATCAAGATTTAGCTAACACTGATCCGACTCCTTCACAAGAGTTAGATCCACTTCTAGAGCCTATTTGGGCTTAGGGTTCTCTCGCTAACATTGATTCGTTAGACTTAGTCTTTCCTTCTGATGAAGAAGTAATCCAAGCAATGACTAGTCTAGACAAACCTTGGGAAGATCTTCATCACAGATCATATTTTCTCCCAGAGTTAAGACGAATCGAAGCAGGAGAATTCACCGTGACCATGACGGGAGATCAATCATGTCCTATTAATCTCTTAGCTACACATGAAATTTATGTTGAGGGAAATATGGCAACTATCGCTAAAACTATACCAATCAACATCTCCCGAAACCTTGGCGTCATGGAGAACGTCTTCGTCGGAGCAGATTGCTCCCCCGAAGATATTCAAATCTACACGGGTCTTTTCAAAGAATTCTGCGACGTTTTTGCCTGGTCTTATGAGGAGATGCCAGGTATCGATCCAAAAATAGTTGAACATGAAATCACAACATATCCTGATGCCAAGCCTGTTCGACAGAAGCTTCGTCCAGTTAATCCTAAGAAAGCAACAACCATCAAGATTGAGGTAGATAAATTGCTAAAGGCAGGTTTTAGCTATCCTATCCATTTGACTCAATGGGTGTCAAATCCTGTGCCAGTCAATAAAAAACAAGGCATGATTCATGTATGTACTGACTTCCATGATTTGAACAAGGCATGTCCCAAAGATAATTTTCCAACACCATTCATTGACCAGCTCATTGATGAATGTGCTAGTTGTGAAGCCTTTTCTTTCATGGACGGTTTTTTGGGATATAATCAAATCCAAATCAAACCCGAATACCAACACATATTGTAAGATGCCTTTTGGCCTTAAAAATACTGGAGCCACATTCCAATGGGCCATGTATTTTTATTTTCATGATCTCAAGAATATAGTCGAGGCCTATCTAGATGATTTAGCATCATGATCTCACAAGAGAACGGATCATCCCACACACCTTAGACTTATCTTTGAATGTTGTCGCTACTTTCGGATTCGCTTGAATCCAAACAAGTGCAGCTTCCGTGTAACGCCAGGATGTTTGTTAGGTTTCATCGTATCAACAACAGGGATCATGGTCGATCCTCTCAAGGTGGAGGCAATAATCTAGTTGCCCCCCCCATGCACAATCCTTCAACTTAAGAGTCTACAAGGCAAGGCAAACTTTTTACAATGCTTCATCACCAACTATGCTAAAATCACCAAGGGATTTATGCACTTACTAAAGAAAGTTGTTCATTTTTACTGGGACGATGCCACTCAACGCTCTTTCAATGCATTAAAACACGCCCTCACAACGACCCCTCTGCTACAACCACCTAACTATAACAAAGATTTCTTATTATATCTGACTGTCACAGAGTCAACCATTGGCATGGTTTTAGTTTAGGAAGATGATTTGTTCTCAGAATACATGATCTATTACCCGAGTCGAGGCCTCGTAGGACTGAAACTCAATTATTCTCATATCGAAAAACTTGCGTTGGCAGTAGTTCATGCTATTCAATGGTTCCGTCATTATGTTATGTTTCGCAAGACCACTGTCATTTTTGTCGTGAATCCATTCCAGTACATGTTGAAACGATAGGTAATAGGCGAAAAAATCAGTAGATGGATAGTCATCCTCCAAGATTTTGACTTAGACTTCGTTTCAACAAAGTCCAAAAAGTCATTGGTCTTTGCAGAGCTTATTTTGGAACTTCCGATTGAGTCAGGTGATGTTGTGCTTGAAGAATCACCTATCTGTGGAGATATGTTTTTGATCACATCTTCAGATCCACGGAGATATACTTATCTATCTCTAGACTCTGAAGTGCCCCACTTCTGCTTCTCGTGATGAGTGTTAGCGTATACGCCATCAGGCTAAGAATTATCTCATATTCAATGATACGTTGTATCGGAGAGGTGTAGACTGCATCTTACATCGATGTATCACACATGAGGAGGTTGTTATCGTGCTCAACAATTGCCATACCAGAGCTTGTGGCGATCATTTTTCTGGGTTGGCAACAGCCCAAAAGATTCTACGAGCAGGTTACTTCTATCCGACACTTATCAAAGATTGTATAGAGTTGGTCAAGAAGTGCCATCCGTGCCAAATCTTCTCTCGGAAGATGAGGGCACATCCCGCTCCCATGTTTCCTGTCATCACAGTTGGTCCCTTCACCAAGTGGGGGATTGATTACACTACTTGCAACCCCCCTTCAGCAAGGGGCACTGCTATATCATCGTAGCTATAGACTACTTCACTAAGTGGGTTGAAGCTATGCCAAGGTTTAAAGATGATGGAGAGACTGCAGCTCTCTTTTTATTCAACTAGATTATAGCAAAGTTCAGCGTCCCGAGAGAGATTATTACTGACCATGGAAGTCACTTTCAGAACCAAATGATGATCGAATTAACATCAAATATTGGGTTACGGCAAGAGAATTCATCACCCTACTACCCCCAAGCCAATGGGCAGGTGGAAGCTGTAAACAAAAATCTTAAGACTATTCTACAACGAACTATCAACTCAGCCAAGTCAAATTGGAATTTGATGTTATAATCGACATTATGGGCTTACCGAACATCTGTTAAGACTGCAACCGGTTTCTCACCTTTTCAACTCATTTACGGGCTGGAGGCAGTCTTGCCCATCGAATGTCAGATCCCATCTCTAAAATTGGCAGTACAATTATTGTCAGACACTTCTCCACTTGAAGAACGGTTAGTATACCTTGAGCAGCTCAATGAGCAGCGTCATGATGTGTCCCTAGACAACGAGGCTCATAAACATAAGGTCAAGTGTCAGTATGATAGATCCGTTCATCCTTGGATTTTCTCTGAAGGCAACCTTGTCCTAGTCTATGACCAAGATAAGGACCCCCGGGGGGCAGGAAAATTCAAACCCATGTGGTTCGAACCTTTCATCATAAAAGAAGTATTAAAAAAGGGCGCTTATCGTCTGGTTGATTTTGAAGGGAATGCTTTGGCAGAGCCTAGAAATGGGCTCTACCCTAAGAAGTATTACTCATAGGCAGGTCACTGTGAGTAAATTTTTGTAACATATGTATAGTCTTTTTACTATTACTTTTTAGTTTCTTTTAAATGTTATGGACGTGTCATTGATGTTATCTTTCATCAATATGGAAAATGTCAAGTGATTCTGAGGTGTTCGTTGGGTATGTAGATGGAGCTAGTCGACACACTCAGAGGCTCGCCTCCACAGCTTGGGTAATCTTTACACCTCAGGGCCAGTTGTTATCTTCCAGAGGTATATGCTTAGGTGACACCACAAATAATGTTGCCGAGTATAGTGCAGTTATTGAGTTGCTTCGTGACGCCCTATCATTGGGTATCTCTCATCTCCGGGTCTATCTCGACGCTCAAATGGTTGTGTCTCAACTAAACAGAGTATACTGGGTCCATGATCCAACCTTACACTGACGATTCCTTAGGGTACGTCTCTTAGAATGAAACTTTGATTATATTAAATATTTTCATGTTCCTAGGAGATTAAACCAAATTACAGATACTCTAGCTAATCAAATTTTAGATTGGCATCTTGCACACATATGAAAGAACATTGACATAAGCATGTAAATACACTTTTCCACACATGATACATAAGACACAAAAGCTCAAAAAACCATATATAATATCATAAAGTAACCAGAGTACATAGATGGACGCAAGCGCCTAAAAAATAGGACCAATAACGAGTCACAGGGCTTATGCCCTCAAAAAATATATACAAGTAGTGCTCATGGCACGTAAAAATTCTAAATAGGTTTAGGGCCTATGGGCCATGTTATACTGGTCCACAACATGGGATAAACACCTAAACAATCGGACCCACGTCCGAGGTGCCCCCACTACATGAGGTTGCATGGATGGCGGGAGGTCCTCTATCTCTGCCATCGAGACTGTGCGAGTGAGTGCAATAAAGTTCCGCTCAACTCGTCTAAGTACCCTCTCAGCCTCTCCGACTGGGAGGTTTCCTGCTACTACTGGTCCCCCGACAGAGGCAGTTGCGGCTTCTGGCCAAGGATGATGCCTGTTCCGTGCATAATCAGCAGGTCACACTAGTCCCACATTTGCATGCAACAAATGTATATCCGTCAAATACTCTGGCATATAAAAAAAATGATATATATAACAAAAATGACATAAAAATTACATATACAACAAAACATCTACAAAGGTGGATACTTACCCATCTCCCCTCGCTCCTCACCAGGAGGTGCGAGTATCTAGGATCTCTAGAAAAGTCTATCCATGCATATGGGTAATCCTCGATCATAGGGATCTGTCATGACAACCATGCAAAAAAGTCATCATCAAAGGACTCATTGGTCCTTCCACCACCCTGTCGCGACAGTAATACTGCCCAACTACATACAACAGGAAAATAGGTCTGATGTCCTCATACCACTTCCCGAGGACTAAAGCTCTGAACTCTCTCAAAAAAGAATGAACACAAAATCGTCCTGAACTCGAAGTTCCTCTGTGTCCGCTGACGACAATCTATCAATTGCCTCTTCATACACTCCAGTAGTGTGGTACTCTAGTCAAACATTTGTGCATTCAAGCATTGGATAGCATAGTTCATATGTGCGTGAGATGCCTGATGCAAGTCTGTTGAACCGGTAATTCGCCCAATGAGCAATAATATCGCTTGCATCGATAGGTCAGTGATCTTACTTATGGGAACCTGGGAGCTCAAACAATTTTTCCCAGCCTCACAGTGTAGGGCTATCATTTTTTCTATGTTAAGCAGCCCCAATGGAAATGTCCTGAAATTAACTGGTTCCCCTCTCCTTGAGAGGCCAGTCAAAAAGTAGATATCCTCGGTAGTGGGCACCAATGATTACCCCTCTAGCATGAAGGCCTCTGCATTAGGGTGTCAATAGTCAACCAAGGCATTCAATAGCCTCGGTTACACTCTCATAAACAGACACAGGAAGAACTTAAGCAACCACATTACATCAACACGGCCACGACATTCAGATCTCCCGCAACCAACTCACTAATTGCTTCATGCTCCCTTTCCCTCCAGTGGATATACATCCTGCCAACACAACAAAGTTCAGGAGGGTGAGTGAGTGCTCTTTAGTTCTTTTTTTCTATAAAAGGGGGTCCACGTGTGTTGTCTAGGTGACAGTCGCGTGTACACGTGGGCAGGTTTTACTCTGCCCGAGTGTACACGTGGCCTATCCATATACATCCCGCGTGGCCCTAGAGTTGACCTCTTAAAGGTCGATGCCCACCCAAAAAATGAAATCAAAAGAAAAAAGAAAGAATTGAATAGCTATATAGGGGATTTTGTACTTACCTGGTCCAAGCGGAAGTTCGTTTCGTCCACTGTAGCTCCCGGAATCGCCGTTTTTATTAAAGGGGGTCTTTTGGCTCCAGAGTCAATTTCCAAATCAACAATGGTGATAATGAGCTACCCGCTTCTATTTATAGACTTTTTGGCCTCTTTTTGTCACTTTTTTGGCCTCCCTTATCATTTTCTTTATACCAAAAACCATTTAGAGTGATTCAGGAGTTTTATGGGAGGGATTTGATCGGATATTGGGACATTTTCTTTGAGTTTTGAGGAAAATTTGAGGATCCATGAAATTTTTTCCAAGAATCAACTTGAGCATATAGGTTAGGTTACTACCACGACTTTTGCGTCTCGTTGTCTTTTTCCTCTACCATAGGATCGATCCCATCAGGTTGTGACACAGAACCATCATATATGCTTTAGAAGTTTGGCAACTTGGCAGTAGGGCTTACCGGAACATGGATGCCCTAGGTAGGTCCTGGTTGCATTATGGTGTCCATGCCATCTCTAAAACACTATAGGCTTGGGAGTCCTTATAGTCTTTCCTGAATATGAGTTTGAGCCTCATTTGCATGATTCTTCTTCGCTCTTGATCTCACCCTCAGGACTCCGAAAAAATAATGGGTCTCCTTTTATGCCCTTTTCAGACCCTCTAAACATGAAAAGATTGTCGAGCAATCTTGTGGCCTTTGACGCTCGTTAAACTAAAATTTGAAGTCACATCTGCTCGGTGGTAGTTTACCTCTTTTTTGGTCTGGACGGTCAACTGTACGAAAAAATGTATACTCTATGGAACTTCATCTCTATAGAAGAGTACTCTCAGGTATAATTTTATCCCTTTTTCCGGCCTGAGGGACTAAACTTACAAAGAAGGAACCCCCATGGAGTCCATAGTTAAGCTCTTTTCATACTCCTTAAAATTGAAAAGATTGTCGAGTGACCTTATTCTTTCACACTCGTTAAATTGGTCCAGAAGAACATTCCCGACAGAGTCCATAGTTAATCTTTTTTCAGACTCCTTAAAAATGAAAAAATAGCCGAGTGATATTGTCCTTGTCACACTCGTTAAAATGGTTTTGAATCGACATCTAATCGGTGCTAGTTTACCCTTTTTCGAGCCGACTAGACTATCTTCGAAAAAGGTACCCCAATGGAATCTCCTTTTATGTTTTTTCATACTGTCTAAATATGAAAAACCACCGAGCTTACCTTCTCTGGGCTCGTTAAACTTACATCGAAGGGCGTTACCATTGTGTGTTTTATTAACCACGTTTGCATACCTTATACGCCAGCCTTGTAACAGTTTGCTTCTGCGTCTTAACACATTTGGCCCCCGGAGGATTTTTCCTAAGTATCATTCTACTAGAACATTAGTCTTTTCCTTGTGCCTTGAGCTTGTATGTTTGCAACACTCATTCCTCCCTTGTCACGTAATATTCCTTTATTCTTTTTCCACAATTATTGAAAAGAACAAAAAAATCAAATATACCCCAAAAAGAGGAAGGGAAAAGTATTTTCTTTATTGGTAGAGTAATGAGTCACCCTTGGATAAAGCACATTTGTCCGTTTTTTCATCAGACTATGGGATGTAGTACGACCTTAGGAATCTTTTTCTCGTTATATAGAGTTGTGTCCTCCACCGTTTGGTTATCCTTCCAAACATATGGAGAGTTTGTGTTGCCTCCTGATTCGTAGACTTATGATCAACCTACATGTTTCCTGAGTCTCATAATTTGTCGTGCTATTATCTAAGGGAAGTTTGTCACCAAGCCTGAGTCGGCCCCTCTACAATATGTCTCTTGTCCTCATACCCGGCCATCCTGAACATCCAATCAAGTCCTTGTTCAAAATCGCTAAAGCCTTCAGTCTGATCATCAATATTATCAAGTCCATGACCGACGAGTCGTCGAAGACCTCTGGGTAGTGCAGTCGTATACTCATATTCCACTCCTACCCGAGTTTTGAAGATTTTGATGTTGTTGCTCAATCTCTGAAGATCTCATCTCCAGCCATCAGGCCAAATCAGCTTCTAGAAGATGGATACTCTATATGTATATCTTTCTGAATTTGAGATGTAGCTCTCTTGTGTATTGTTCACGGCTACTCTTTATAGTTATTTGACATGGATCTACAATGTATTTGATTGGTATCCATGATTCTATTTTATCTCGAGCATGGGTATGCACGCCTCAGTGAGACATTTTTTATTTTGCAGACGACACCTCTTGGTTCTTGATCCTTGGGATCCATCGTTCGGCACATCAATAAAGATTGATAATGTATTTCGGCCATCATATGCTCTTCTGACCTCACACATTAGGGGGCATCTGTTATAACCCTCAATTGCACCACACATGCTTACCTGGCATCAAGCCAACTCATATCCCTTCTTTGCCAAATCACTGCTGAACAACTCTTTGAAAATCCTCTTTTATAAAGGCCCACGCGCCCTAATCCATTACTGCACGCGTGTACACGCTGGCTGACCCAAAACAGCCCATGTGGACCGACAAAAGCACAAAAAAAGGAAATTTGTTGATGGAGCACAAAAGCTATTGGTGAGTTAACTGAAACTCTCGGCCATGCATGGCCAAGGGTTCGTCCAAATACCTAGCTCCTTCTAGCCTATAAAAGAAGGGGTAGGGGTCCCATTTGGAGGAGAAAAAATATAGCAAAGAAACTCTGCCCATTTATGTATTCCCATTGTCCCAACCCTTTATCCTTTCCTTGTGCCAAAGGAGATTCAAAGCAAAGTAGTTGGAGGATAGAAGAAGAGGAGCCTAGGATCAAGTTTGAGGAGCGGTGGCCAGTATCAACTTTTGTAAGTTGACTCATTCAAAGTAATAAAGAAAATGCTTTTCCCGTCCCAATTCATGAAATTTTTATAGTTTGATTAGTATATGTTTGGATTTCTAACCCGTTAGTATATAAGTAGGATGCATGCATAGTTATTTCTTGTCTTGGATGCAGGTTAGCTTTGGAAGGAGTATTGCGAACAAGTAATCAAGTACAATGGAGGATCAACATCAAACGATGAGAATGAGGTAGGTTGATGTTTCCATGCATTTACTAAGAAAAGGGGATTTAAATCTAGGGATGAAGGTAGAAAGTAATTTCTCTTTAGTCATATTTGCATGCAAAGTCTGAACTCTATTTGCTAGTCCGTAGGGAGATTTTCCCCACAACAATAGGGATGAAAGCAAGGAGGAGTTGCAGTCGTATTACAAATTAACTGATGAAGAAATGGAGGAGATAACCAAAGAATCACCGACTGAATTCCTTGTACCAGTCGAGCAGAAAGAGCTATCCAACCCCGATATCATCAGAAGTCCTGTAGTCACTCGAGAAGAATATGATGGACCAAGTAGCACTAAGAAGAAGAATAAGAAGGAAGAGGTGCAGGAGATAAACAAATCATCAGAGGAAACCGCATCTGATTCACTTGGGGGAGGAGGAGATGATGAAGTAAAAGGAGAATAAGACAAGCAAGAAAAAGGAGAAGTGACACCATTGAAAGATCCCCTTACAGAGGCTAATACGTAAAGAAAAGGAAGGTTTCTCTAAAGAAACCCTCAGCGTGGCGCGAGCCAATAAGCCTCAGTCACAGAACATACTCATAGTGGATGATATTTACCTCATCATCATAGTTGTAGAAGATGCTTCAAAGGATATTTTGCAACGAAATGAAGCAAAGCAGGAGACAATGTATGATAGGATCAAGGTGGAGATAAAAGGGGTACAGTAAGCTCTTTATTCGAGCCGCGTAGTGTCTAATGCACCATCATCATTAGAAGGTATAGAAGTAGGAGATGAGCTTGCCCAACTATGCAGATTAGCAGATGAAATAGAGGCTCACCTTCATCGAGTATAGGAGGAAAAAGAATAGGCCACAAAGGCCTTGAAGCAAGCAAAGGAAGAAGCCCTAGACCAATGTTGGGTTGTGCAACAAGAGAAAGATGACCTCCGAGCGAAGTTTGAAGAGGACAGAGAGCAGATCTAGAGAGAGAAATATCAACTCCTCGTGGAGAATATTGGAGTTAGAGAAGCATTAACTAGAGCACTTCGCTCTGTGTCAGGCCTGACATAGATGGAAGAGGAGACAACTAAGATCCAAGTGGGGAAGCTCGATGAATCCATTTAGCAGCTTCAAGTAAGAGTAGCAGAGCTAGAACTGCAAGCAGTGTCGAGCACTCTGCAAGAAGTGCGACATCAAAGGGAATAAACTGCCAGGAGCACAGTAAAAAGAATCAAGGCATTGGATTTAGAATGAAAACAACTAAGTAACCGAAGTTTGCAGACCTATGAGCACCTTGCAGAAGACCCAGAACTAAGGACATTGGAGTCATATCTCTAGGAGATGAAGCAACGAGCATCAGCATTACAAGCACAGTTGAAGCTACTTTCAACGGTAGAGAATATGTAAAAGTCACAAGAGGTCCACGCAGTTCAACAACAGGTCAATGCCATCCAAAGTAGAGTCATGGAAGTGACCCAGAGACTCTAGACAATGTAGGATGAAGCCTGCACACTTTTTGAAGAAATCGAGGGACAAGGTGCACAACTGGAACAAGTGGTCACCATAGTGGAACAATGCTTGGAAGGGCATGTCACCAAGAAAGTCATCCAGGAATTCGTCGAGAAAGAGGCTCTGGCAAAGCAGAAAGTCGAGGTATCTCAAGCCAAGCTCGAGGCGTTTGAAGCAGAATTTCCCAGATCAGAGTGACTTGGGACGATTCATAGGTGAGTGTTGGGGGCATGTTGGTTGTCGACCAAGTTTTGAAGAACCTTGGTCGTGTTTGACCATTTTTTGGACTTCGATAGGCTAGTCTAAAATGGAGCACCCATGCGAAGTGGAGATCGTGGGATCTCACCATTTTTGTGGGATTTTTGAGTTATTAGGGTTTATGTAACGGGTATGGGATGTCGGCCCATGGTTTTACCCATGCCTAGGCCTCTTTTGTAATGTATAAATAAGTAGCTAGGCAATGTATGAGTAGTTAGAGTTCGGATAGGCCAAATTTAAGTGCGCACACCCATGCATCACCAACTTTGCACCGCGCAGCACCAAATTCTAGTGCACACACTTCTGCCACATATTTGTTTCCACACAACACCAAATTTTTGGTTTGTACAACTGTGCACCCTTATTTTTCCGTGCAACGCCAAATTTTTAGTGTGCACACCTACACACCTTTATTTTTTTCACATCGCTACTACTTAGCGCACACAAATATTTTTAACGCTTAACTGATTTTTCCATAATTTTGTTGCGGAAATTAGGATTTTCCCCGATTTCGCCCAATTTTTTCCTAGGTTCAATGGCCACTCTGTTGGAAAATTTTTAACAGATAGCGTATGCTTGTCATTGATGGCAAGTACAACAGTGAAGATGGCAGAGATCAGAGAGATCTCGTGAACTCGGGAGTTCGCAGGGTGAAAGCCTGAATATTGGGTGTTCAAAGTCGCGAGGCGCGAGGACGCGAGGCATTGAAGTGGTGAGAGATTTATAGCCGTCCATCTAGGGGGACAGGTGGCGAGAGATCGAGAGATCTCGCGAACTCGGGAGTTCGCAGGTTGAGAGTCCAAACATTGGGTACTCCAAGTCGTGAGGTCGCGAGGTAGCGAGAGAAGGACAGTCGTCGGATCTGGATCACAGGTGGACCGTTGGATCTGCGTGGGGGATCACACGTGGCGAGAGATCGTCATCTCGCTGACTGGAAAGTCAAAGGAACAACAAAGATGTGAGATCGCGATTTAATCAAGGACCATTGGATCAAGAGGAAACGTGGCGAAAGATCGTCATCTCGCTGACTGGAAATTCAAAGGAACAACGAAGATGCGAGATTGCGATTTAATCAAGGACTATTGGATCAAGAGGACGCGTGGCGAAAGATCATAGCACCATAAAGCTCCATCTCAGAGTTTCGCCTATCGCGACTTGGAGTGAAAAAAATCTCCATCTTAGGATCAGCGAGATGCGATATCACGAAATGATCCTGACCATCAATACATCAAAAGATGTGGACCGTTGATCTGAGCTCCATCTCAGAGTCTCGCCTATCACGACTTGGAGTAACGAAAATCTCCAACGAAGGAACAGTGAGATGCGAGATCATGATGAGATCAGGACCGTTGATTCACCAAGATCATGAACCGTCGATCAGGGTCGATGAAGATCAAGAGTTCGACTGTCTCAAAGAAGATTAAGAGTCTTAAATTGCCAGAGAGACTAGGGAATCTTAGTATAACATACAGTGATGCTGGACACGCGGGGTGAACCACCAGAGAAGATGAAGAATCACGATGATGATCAGACAGAGCACTCGAGAGGTGGAGGATAACGACACAGAGTCAGCATGCAGAGGCATTGCGAACACTGCATGCACAAGGTGCACATAAGCTATAAATACACGGTACAGAGAAGAGATGGTGGTTGTTTTTGTTGTTGTTCGAGTGGTGGTGTTTGGTGATGTGGAAAGTAATTCATGCGTGTAGAAGGAAGATTGTGCAGCAGCTGAATTGGGCTGAAGAGGAATTGTGAAGTGAATGGACATGGTGCAAAGAGGATAAATTGCAGAAGAACAGACAGCGCAAGTGAGATGAGTAGAAAGGCAGTATGGCAGAAAGAGAAATGAGATGCAACAGAACAGTGATAAGTCGGGTAAGCCATTGTTGAACATTATATCACTGTAGTAAGTTTCAGATTCAAAGATTTATATTTCAGGGTGGTTGGGAGGTGCTAGGGTGGAATTTTTTCCTCAGAGGTTCAAGTGGGTGCTTGAACACAGGGAGTTGGTGCTTCCTTCTAGTTGGTGCTAAAGAAACATAGGGAGTTGGTGCTTCCTTCTAGTTGGTGCTAGAGAAACCAGGGAGTTGGTGCTTCCTTCTAGTTGGTGCTAGAGAAAATAGAGAGTTGGTGCTCTCAGCGAGTTGCAGCTTGCTAAACAGAGGTTGTAGCCTCATTATGAGTTGGTGCTCATATGTATGATAATGTAAAGAATGTAATTATTACTTATCATATAAAGA
>ML852690.1:14458-30163 GCA_009831015.1 Picea engelmannii | reverse complement strand
CTTGTTTCAAAAGGTGGTACCATCGTTAGCATCCTTTTTTTAGGGTGGTTAAAATTGTGACTTGTTTGAAATTGCAACCTTGTCAACCGATATTGAAACTTGAAATTGACCCTCAAATCAAAAAGTGATATTACTAGTAGCACCCAAAAAAAAAAATTCAAGTCAAAATAATGACTTAATTGAAGTCGTGGCATTGACAATTGGTACCCTCGTAAATAACATACTTAAAATCAGCTCTTAAATCCAACCTGAAAAATTATTTATTAATTATTATTTTTTTAATAATTTATGTTAAATATTAAATAAATTGAAAAGAAAAAAAAAACAATTTGTTTTTTTTAAGAGAAAAAAAAAACAAATTAACAAAAAAAGAAATGCACATTTTTGTTAACAAAAATTGCAAAACACAACTTTTTAAAACAAAGTTTTTTTTCAAAAAAACTAAAAACAGAGCAAAAGTTTAAAAAAATAAAAATATATATATAAAAACACAATTTATAAATGGACCGATTCTTTGGACGAAGGGAAAACTAGTCACAACTTTGTTTTCTGAACTCATTTCGAGCAGTTTCAGCTAAATTTGTACACATGTTTTTTGTTTGATTTTAGTACTTAACTGAATTTGTCTACACGCTACATGCTTTGTTTTTTTGTTACAAGACTTTCTTGCTAAATCACGAAATATATGGCTACATGTATTCTACAAAATGTAATTTTTTTTTTCTTGCTAATTTGTCTGTGACCTGCGGGACTAGCCTATGGCTGAGAAACCGTGACTCAGGGGCATCTAAGTCGTCAAAGTCACCCGGGGATTGCACCTGACCTGAACCACACCAACCCTTAACATGGCTGGATTTTGTGTCCTCACAAATTTCAAACCGATAACTTTAACAACACAAAATACCTTAACAGCACACTCCATCAATAACTGTCCTGCACCTTAAAGACTTAAAAAAACCAAATTTAAACACAAAATACATAGATTTAAAAAATCAAAATTAAAAAAACAAAAACAAACAAATTTGAAAAAAAACATGAAAAAACACATTTAAAAAACAATTAAAAATTTAAAAAAAATGTAAATAAAAACAAATTAAAAACACATTTATTTATTTTTAAGACAATGGGTATAATTCCTGTAATCGCCCCCTCCCTCCTTACTCCGGCCTCCCCACCCTTACCGCCCATGCATCATTTAACAAGCGGCGGGGCGGGTTGAACGGCTTTAAAGTACCCTAGAACGACTTTTGACCTTTCTGTCATGGTTTTGAAAATAATGTAATTTAAAATGATTCATAAATCCATATTTTTACATTGAGTAACATGTGCCCCCATCCATCTCCTTCAATGCATATTACACATTAAATTTTAAAACACGGTTATCACTTACGAGTTTGGCTTTACATTCGATAGGATCCGAAAAATACACTTTTAAAAAATATATAGTTTAAAGAAAAGATAATTTATCTCATTAACATAGTCATACATGGGCAGCGAAGGCTACTTCATATACAATTTATTAAGAAATACGGAAACCGTCTCCGTAGTGGATTAATCTCTAAGAAGGTAACTTTGTTTTCATTATATATATATATATATATATATAATTTTAGATATTTTAAATTTATATAAATATAAATAATATTTATATAAAAATAAAAATTTACATAAAAATAATTATATTGATTAATCCAAATTTCAAAGTTTTTATGTCTTATATATAAAATGATTTTAAATTTTATATAATTAAATTTTATTGCAATTTTTTTAAAATAATAAAAAGATTTACATAAATGTATTTGACCCCTTTTTTTATATATCAATATTAAAATAAATTTAAATAATAAATATAAATATAAAGAGAAAAAAAATAACTAAAACTATATAACCAATTCACTTTAAATCCTTAATTCAATTTTAAATGATTCGTCAACTCAATTCTAATCATAATCAACATGAATTAGTAATATGGAATTTCGATGTATTCAACATATCAATATTTTAAATGTTTTTCATATAAAAAAATCCTTATCTTGAATAGCATTTCATTTAGAATTAGATAATTAAAAAAACCCTCCTCCATAATATCAAAACAACCACTAAATCATAAGATATAATAAAAAATTTAAATTAATCGTTTATAAAGGATTTGAAAACAATTTTTGGTGAATCTTTTTAATTCTTTTGACATAAATATCTAAGTAAATTTTATAATATAACATTAAATTTGTTTCCTGACCAAAATCATAGTGGATACATTTTTCAATTTAAACTAGCATACCCTTGAAGTGGGGAAAAGGAACACCGAAGTGAATCAAGACCATATGTTGTTTGAAGATAAGATAAGTGTGTTGGATGGTTTATGGATAACTAATAAAGAATCCAGTGAATAGGTTTCATGAATAATGTATTAAAATGATCTTCCAAATATTCAGTATCAATGGAAAGCCTTTTGTTTGGTACCATTCATGATCAACAACTACTCATATGTAGCAAATCACATTCCCAAATAGATGCATAAAGAAGAAATTTGAAGTTGCAAAGTGAAAAGGGATTTGAAAAAAAAACAAGCTTGGTTTGACAAAGAAGATGTCAAGACAAATGTGGCATTGCCATAGTAAATGGTTTGAGAAAATTAAGAAGTAATGAATTGGACTATTTTATTTTAGGAATTAATGATGTCAATGCGTTAAGGTCACATCGTGTGTGATTTTCATTCAAATTCAAAACTTGAAAATGGGTTTTAGGGTTAGTAAGGGTTTTGCTAGATCCAAGTATGATATATTAAGGAGCAACGATGATCTTGTTGTTAGAAGTGAGCAAAAGTTGTTGCTCAATCAAAGTAATTATTATGTCGGGTTTCAACAAAGTGGGCAACTACTACTCACTCTTGGGCTTGATAAGAGGTTGAAGTTTTCCCAGTTTGATGGGAAAATCCCTTTCACTTCTGTTGATTCTCTTTGAATTCTGAGTCTTTAACTTTTTTGTATAACATTTTGGTATGAATTGTGGAGTTGTCCATATCCTAGGACAAGTGAAATGATGGATTATGGAGTTTCATGCTTGTTCAGCAAAGCCCCTTGATTTGTCTTTGTGATAGTGATAACCTAGGTGATGGGTCTTGTGTCTACAACAAGAGTATGTCACCATTTCCTATTGCCTCCCTCCCCATCTCAGGTGGACAACTCTTGTACTAGATCCAAATTCAAAACCCCATCAAATTATCTACATTGCAATTGAAATGATTATATATGTCAAATCTAAGTCACATTGCATCACAACCAATATGAGAATTTTCTCATTTCCAAAAGGGGTGAACCCTAAAACAACTTGAAACATGTTAGAAAATGCATGAAATAACTAAAACCATAATAAACGAGACAAAACTATATAAAATGTAAAACATTGAGGGAGGGCATTGAGCACACAAAGTAAGACTTGTTGAAAAATGCATAAAATTTACCAATTGCAATGGACAAAAACATACTTTTTGTGTGGGAAATGTTGAACAAAGGAATCCTACCAACACCCTAAAAATGTATAAATCTTGAACTCTTCTTGACACCCTATTGTGACTTTATAAACATTCACTCTCCTTTCCCTTGCATAATTTTTGTATTAGTCCAACGGATGGGATGCTTATGATAGATGCGGGATGCTTATGATGGATGTCAATTTGACCGTCTCTATGATGTTCAAAAATATCCATTTACAATTTTAAAAAATAGCAATAAGAATTATGGAATCATGATGCCTTTAAATAATATATCATGTGTTATACTTTGCATCTAGTGGTGTGAGTTTCTCTATTGAAAACTTACAGTATGTGGTCATCCAAATAGAAAATTTGTGGTGGTAATATTGTACATCTTCAAACAGTTACTTGGAAAGGATACATTCCTATGCTATTATCCATTGTGAAATTGAGTTGAGAAAATAACACCTATACGACACACTAATGGAGGGCTAGGTAAGCCTCGTTTTCATGCTTATCCTTTCCATGTCAACAACACTCATAGAAAAATTAATTAACGTTAAAGGGAGAGAACGAGGGGATTTTCAAAGAGACATCATCTAGCATAAAATTGTCGATAAAGATTTGAGTTGACATCGACTAAGCTAAATCTGTTTGAATGTGTTAGTGATGGGAACTCTATGTCATTCATTGGATCATAGAGGGAGGAGATAACATTTTGATTGACAAATGGAGTTGTCAAGTCTACCAACACATGCTAAATATTTTTTATTTATTGTTTGTAGACTAAAAGGAACTCATATTGCAAACAAAAAATCAATTTCCGCTTGGACCAACTTCCATAGATTTATAAGGGAAAAAAATACACCTTTCCATGAGAAATGTTTTTGGGGATCCAATTATCTAGTTGCATAGGTTCATATTTCCATCATAAAATACATTGTCACATGATTTTTTCCCTTCATTTGAAACCATTAGGCATTTTGAAAGAAAAATATTTGATATGTGGTTGATGGTAGTTCATTTTACAAAGCCAATAAAATTAAGTAAGTTGCAACTAAGGTTTATGCAAGAAATTTGTGAAGTTTTTGGTTGTCCAAAACATAACGCATAGTTCCTATAGTCATACATGTTATGTAGCTGAGCAGGATTGCAAAAGGAGAAACATGGTGATAAGTTGAGAACTTATCCAATATTGAGGAATTTCAACACGATTTTTTTTAATTGTATGTGTAAAGGAGGTTTCGACGAAC
Organism: Picea engelmannii; assembly: GCA_009831015.1. NCBI lineage: Eukaryota > Viridiplantae > Streptophyta > Pinopsida > Pinales > Pinaceae > Picea > Picea engelmannii. Next base: position 25,435 of record ML852690.1, on the reverse strand, counting down.
CATGATCATTAATTACAAACACATCTTACCTCTTTCCATAATCATGTTTCCATCAAACCTACTATCAATTCCTTGAATTTTTACTGGGGCTTGGAACATTGTGGTTCAAGCACACTATCGAGCAGTCATGCACGCACTATCTACTTTGGTTGGATCTTCTATCCCTGCTTGCTAATATGTTCCCTTTCATTGATTTGTTTGTCTGTCAGTTTGGTCAAGTTCTTAGTCCTAATCACTGAAGTAATCCATTCAATTTGAGGTTGTGTGTGGAGGTGGATTTTAAGTATAAAGTTCCCCTTGTCATTTACATGTGCACCATTGATGGGGTTTGCTAGCAAAAGGTAAGGTACCCTAACTTACCAAATGTATATGAAGCATGTTAGGCACAAGACCATGTTATTCGGGACTACTTTCTTCATCACCCTAGGTCGAGGGAGATAGGTATAGGAGGCTCTACTACACCAATGATTTCTCACGATATGGCAAGTGGTAATACCTTGGTGGCTTCGGGGAAACGTGTTGGGAGTCATGGTCCTTCAATGGTAATTGGTTTTGGAGTAGTGGGTGTTTTTTTTAGTGGTTTAGGTGCAGTTGGTATCCCATCTATAGGTTCAAGCAAAATTGGTACTTCATCTATGCGTACTCCTAGTGGATTGTTGTTTCAACTTATTCACTAAGTTAGCATTTTTTGCATGTAATTTATGCATCCTCGACAACCCTCTGGCCTTGTGAGTCGAGGGGAGGGTGTTGGTGCAGTCTTGAACAATATGTGTTATGGAGATTGAGGTTGGGTGATAGGTAAAGTCTAACAATTGAAAGGTAGTCTCTTTCCTCGCTCATGTGGACAAGTTAGGTGGGGACTTCAGTCCTAATATATAGGATCAATGTTACTAGGATGCAATGGTGTATTCGTTTGATAGATGAAATCCAATCTTGGAGGGGTTTAACAAATATAACAAGTTTAGTATTCCAGGGCTCTATCTTCATTTGGAATGAAGCTCTATCTTTTCTTTAAATCACGTAGGTTGGCTCTCAGTCTTGTTGGATTTGAGTACTCACTTTTTCCCATCTTCTCTTAGTCCTATAATTCTACCTTTATTGGCACTATCTACTCCAAATCCCATCAGCCTACATTTTTTTGAGTCCCGTCCCCATGTCTCCTAGCCTATGACCATATTATATTGTCCCTAATATCTATTATTCCATTCAACTCAGATCTCTATTATTCTCGTTAGGTCTATGAGCCCATGATTTGTCTATAGTAATTTAATCCTTGGCTACAAGTCAGCTCCTCGAAACATGAAGTTGGATCCTCAAGCCATGAACTACCTCAAACCACAAAATCCTTAGCTACAAGTCACATGGGTACAATTTGGCTCTATCTCAGTTCAGGTGCAAAATTATTGGTCATATCAACGATCTAATGTGTTTGTGGGTTTCATTGTTGCTCATGTCATGGCCTGAATAATTATGTCCCTCCTCATTGGAGGTTGTGAGTTATCTCTAGATTTCTTTTTTAAATAGAATAATCCAAGCCTAATATAGCATAGTCAAACCACCTTGATGATTGTTGGTTCAATTGTACATAGAGGCAATATGTAAGATCTTTGCAGCAATAGGGATACTCAGTCCATACATATCCCTCTCAAGACAACTTTGGTGTATTTAAATCCATTACTCTAGCACCTAGTTATCTTGTTATATAGTGATTTCCTTGTTGCATCTTAGATTAGTAGCTCACAAAAAAAATACATTGTTGGAATATTCAACTCAAATAAATATAGCGGAAGCAATAATGGAAACCAAAAATATCAACCACAATACACAAAGATATTATTCCCATCAACTAAGCTCACCAGGGCCCCCGTACCTAGGATAATGGCCCATAGAGAAATACAAAAAACTCTAGACAGTACCTACAAACCATAGCAATATCATGTGTGACAAGTCACATAAGTACAATTTGGCTCTATCTCAGTTCAGGTGCAAAATTACTGGTCATATCAACAATCCAATGTGTTTGTGGGTTTCATTGTTGCTTGTGCCATGGCTTGAATAATTATGTCCCTCCTCATTGCGGGTTGTGAGTTATCTCTGGATTTCTTTTTTAAATAGAATAATCCAAGCCTAATATAGCATAGTCAAACCACCTTGATGATTGTTGGGTCAATTGTCCATAGAGGCAATATGTAAGATCTTTGCAGCAACAGGGATACTCACTTCAGATATCTCCCTCTCAAGACAACTCGGTTGTATTGAAATCCATTACTCTAGAACCTAGGTATATTGTTATCTAGTGATTTCCTTATTTCATCTTAGATTATTAGCTCACAAAAAAAAATGCATTGTTGGAATATTCAACTCAAATAAAGATAGTGGAAGCAATACTGGAAACCAAAAATCTCAACCACAATACACAAATATATTATTCCCATCAACTAATCTTATCATTCAAATAACTTCAAAGCTCACCAGGGCCCTCGTACCTAGGATAATGGCCCATAGAGAAATACAGAAAACTCTAGAAAGTACCTTCAAACCATAGAAATATCATGTGCAATTGTACGACCTTGTACTTTCACGCTTTTCGAGATGTACATGACTTTCCTTAAGAAAACCCGTGTATATGTGCATGCCTCCACTGAGGCCTGGGTATGAACTCCGTACGATGTGACCTTGCTGTTGCAGCTCCAGCTAAAACCCACTTGTGATTTCCCTTGTTCTATCTTCTCCCTGACCTGATCTCTAGATGGAACTTCTTCTCCACATATCCAAGATCTCCTTGAATCACAGTCATTCGTGATCCAACTCTTTGAGAAAAAGTTATTTTATGCTCTGATCAATGTATGAAGTGTAAAGGGTCTTCTCCTTCACCCTAACCTTGATTTTATAAGATTGAGTTATGACCTAACCCTAATCTCCAAAGTGATTGACAGTTGAGATTACTTCTCACCTCACTTGAGATCAATGGCTATTATTTAATTCACTAATGCTAATTAAAGCATTTATTCAAATAAAACTCAACTCAATAATACAATCACTTTACTTTATTAATTTATTTAATTAAAGTAAAGTCTCAATGCAGAAGGATTTGTATGACTTCCACACGTCTAGACACTTAGACCTGTGTAGAAATACATGTCCAATCTTACCAAACATCAACATATTGCAGTGGACATGTGGCAAGCTTACATATTGTTGGGCCCTTCATTTTGATGAATAGAAGTTGTGCAAATTAGTTCAGAGCTTTGTTTTGGTGAACATAAGTTGTGCAAGTTGTTTTGGAGCCAGACATCCGACCAAAGGAAGGAACATAAAGCGGAGAAAAGGGAATGTGCAATAGGAAATAGTTAGAACTAAAAACAGTTGGAAGGACGACGCAACACCGGTTTTGAAGAAAGAGGTTGCAGCCGAATTAAGAGGAAGAGAGAACTCTCGAGTTCTCAACTAGCAAGCCTGGATCAGGTTAGATATATGGGATAAATATGATTATAAAAGGGTTGGTTGTTGGTTTTTTTTAGGTCATAGTTAAGGTTAGGCAGGTTGGGAAAGGTCGAGTTCAAGTCTGAGTCTAGTTTGACTTATTGTTGTTATTAGCGAAGCTGAATCTTGAGATATGGGTTAGGAACCAAACTGATAATGTAATAGAGTCATGTATTACTGTAGATTTGGAAAGAGCAAGGGGTTGAGATAACCTTGTCTCACAATGTTGGAGAATCACTTGGTGATTATCTTTGGCATGACCATTTGTATATGTGACTCAAGTTGATAATGTATTTTGAGAAGAGACTTGTTATATGATAATACAATTGGAGACCCAATTAAAATAAAATATATTGTGTACTTAGCCTCCTCATTCTATTGAATGTTATGTTGTGTTATCTTTTATGTCTAGTTTGCTTACATGATTATAGCTTCTATTTGAATATATGTGCAACTATGTTTCCCCATTCTCAGTTAGGAATGTTCAAGACTACAACAGGTTTAAATTATCTTGCGCAAGAATAATATGAATCTTGATACTTCGAGAATATGTCTGAGTGTTCTCCTTACCCTTCCCTCTCCTACTCATCTCGGTTGTTCTTCGGGTGAGACTTCTTCCCTCTTAGGAAGATGGAAATTCCAACGCACTAGACTCCATCGGTACCTTTAGTTGGTAACTTGAAGAGGACCCTAGTCTGATCACTTTGTGAAATGGTTTCATTGTCGGGACCCTATGCTTTAAAAGGGAACCTGTAAAGAGAATCCTTCTGCGGATCTATAGATCTAATATTCAGCAATGGTGGGAATGAAATTGTGATGCCTTTATATGGAAGGAAGCGTAGTTACGAGGTAGAAGCGTGAATGCTATAATATATTATGTCTTTTATTCAGAAAGATCGAATGGCCAATATGAGATATTTTGGGTAAATTTTCCAAAAGAGATGTTCCATTAGGTAGATTGGCTACATGAAGCTCTAGAATTCAAAGAATGCGTCAAGAAGGCTTGTACTTGGGACACACGAAATATCGCAGCACTTCATCGATTGGATCACCAGATTATGCAAGCAGATGATTTATGGGTTAACACGACTCTGGAAGGGTATATCATTGAATTCGCAGCTAATAATCACTAATATTTTTCACGTGCGAAAGATATTTTCAAGAAAGGTGCACGTGGGATATTATTGAGAGAAATTCCCATGTGGATCAAATCATTCTTCATAGAGAAGGGGATGTTGACTATTCCCTCGACCGAGGCAACCTAGACACCTGCGCTTGGGGTAGGGTGACTTTGGGTAGTATCATGACCTAAGAAGGGGAAAGGGTTCTTTGACATATGGGGGAAGATCAAGAAAAGAACACAAGAAATGAGCTAGCCTTGAAGAGAGCTTCCATAGTTGATAAGTGGTGGCGTGGAAAGGTAAATAAAGAAGCAAATTAGTTCAAGGTGTTGTGGAAATAAATCGGATCAAGAGGAACAAATGAAAGAAATAAGGAAGAGTTGAGGAAGGTAAAAAGACAAGAAAGATTGTCCAGTCTAATATTACATCAGAGAGAAGCACAAAAAGAAAGGATTCCCCAAGTGGGTGGAAAAGAAGAGGAGTGTGTAGAAGCAAGGGAAGATGAAGCAGGTCTTGATCTTCTGGAGGACCGAGAAGATTCAGCCCCGATATTAGGAAATATTGGGAATCAAGCCGAAAAGGCTGCTACAGAGGAAGAAAACGAGACCCCCCAAATCAAATAAACCCACCCAGAAGCCAGTGGAACCAGCTCTGAATCACTCGTTCCCCAGGTGCCCTCTATACCTGTGGTAAGATCTATACTACATACTTATGTTATTTCTATTCCATCGCATCCAGTTAATCAGTCACATTCTGTAAGTGTAAAAACTGGGAGGATATTGGGATCCCCTGGCATATCGCAACCAGGGTTGTTAGGTTTCATTTTAATAGAAACAGTAAGATCAAGAATGGTTGGAAATATGAGAGGCTCGATCGCTCGATACCCAGAATTATGGGGTGAAGGGGACGAGGATGTAGAGCAACATTGGTTTCTATGTGAAGCCATCTGGAGATCTAGAGGGACTCTCGATGCAAACAAGTTAGTAGAATTCCAAACTATCTTGAGGGGTTGTGCCCTCAAGTGGTACATGAAGGCTATTGAATCAGGGGTTCAAGGACAAGATTTCACCCTTGCCCAAGTTCGTCTGAAGTTCATCGTTGAATTCAAACTACCTCAGTCAGAGCAAAAATCTCTCTATAAGTTGTGGGAGATTCCACAAAGGGAAGGAGAATCTTCCTGGGAGTACAGTTAGAAATTGAAAGAAGTTATTAGGAGGTTAGCGCATCCAATTCATGAAGATAACCAGAGGTGATCTGAACCCGATGGGTGATTAGTTTCCAATAATTGTTTGATCCTATCACTCCTTCAAAGAGTCAGTTATAGATCATTTTACTCAAGCGGATTGCAATTAAAGGTATAGTTGAAGTCTTTATAGGCTTGAATCCAAAGTGAATAAAAACCTCTTTTAGCTTCCTTATGTGTTATATGTCATTTTTGCATTTAATATTCTAGGTGCGTAAATTCATGGAAAAGCAACATAAGAACATAATACACATAATAGATATGACATTTCCCTTGATAACGAAGTTCACCCAATGTGAGATACATCTCTGGGTCATGCTCCAAATCTTGACCGGTGTATTCTCCTCGTTGTAATGATGTCTCTCCTTTACAAATTTTAAGGCCAAAGTCCCTTTTCGGTGACGACAACAAGAGATCGAAATGTGATCAAGAATGTTTACAAGCTTCACAAGTTCTCATGCTCGTGAGGCATCCATGATGTTGACATGGACATCATTCCCACGTACTCAATACAGAAAAAGAGGAAGAATAATAAATGACCCCCGTCATCATGGAGCCATAGAATGCCTTAGATATGATGCCCAGATCCAAGCATATATGCATCCCATACAAAGATCCTAAAACTACGAGATTCATGACTGCTTCGTTGGCCACTTATCATCCAAGTGCCACAAATTATCTCTCATATATAGCTGATTGGTTTTATGTGTAAGAAGAGAAGAAAAGAAGAATTAGAAGGAATAAGTTGATCTTGATATCTTGTTGCAGCCTCTCCATGCTCCTTCAGACCTGTATCAAGCATACTATGCTACAACATTTAATGGCAAAACAACATAATGAAAATCATGCTTACATTGTCTTCCTCATCATTTATCCTGTTAATCAGAGTCTATGCTGCCAAAATAGACCTCACCATTGGATTCGCATCGTCAAATTACCCAAAATCGATTGTCAAATAGTATCCATCAGACATTGTCACCTGCATGCCTCCTCTGAACCTCTACCTCGATCTGCGTGCAAATCCCTTCAATTAATGCACGCATGGTATGTTGGACAACTGAGAGGGGGGGGTGAATCAGTTGTCACCATGCTCAAACAATTATTCTTATTTTAAACTCTTTACAGAGCACTCAATGAAAATCACAATAATGCATGGAAGTAAGCAATAGAACATTCAGCATCATTCACACATATGAGATACACAAAGACAGATATTTCCTAAGGAAACCCATAAAGGGTAAAAACCTCTTCTTTTTTATATGATAAGTAATCTTTACATTCTGTACATTATCATACTTATGAGTACCAACTCATAATGAGGCTACAACCTCTGTTTTGCAAGCTGGTACTTGTTGAGAGCACCAACTCTTTGGATTCTCTAGCACCCACTAGAAGGAAGCACTGAGTCCCTGGTTTCTCTAGCACCCACTAGAAGGAAGCACCAACTCCCTGGTTTCTCTAGCACCCATTAGAAGGAAGCACCAACTCCCTGGTTTCTCTAGCACCCACTAGAAGGAAGCACCAACTCCCTAAGAGTTCCAGCACCAACTAGATGGAAGCACCAACTTCCTAAGAGTTCCAGCACCAACTTCCTAAGAGTTCCAGCACCAACTGGATGGAAGCACCAACTTCCAGTTACACAAGCACCGACCTGTATATCAGAGAACCAATGTTCTCCCTTGCACCACCCTGCCACCCTGGTTTCTCTGGCTGCAACCAAATGGAAGCTACAACTCCCTGTGTTCAAGCACCCACTTGAACCTCTGAGGACAAAATTCCTCCCTAGCACCTCCCTACCACCCTGAAATATCAAGTTTTCTATATATAAATTTATCACAGTGATACAATATTTATCAATGGCTTATCGGTCTCATCACTGTTCTGCTACACTGCTTTGTTGTACCTGCATCAGTGTCTTCTTGCACCCCTTCCTTACGCTTTATGTTCTTCTTCCTTTCATGCTCTGTGCGCCATATCCCTTCTATGCACCATTCCTCTTATGTGCATTTCAGCTGTTTCACTCTGCCTCCTTCTACACACCTGAATCGCTCTCAACAACAACTCTTATCTCTTCTTTGTTCTGCATTCTTATTCTCTCTGTGCATCTTCTGCATGCTCCCCCCATGTCAAGTGCTCTGTCTGATCATCATTACAACTCTTCAGCTTCTCTGGCATGTAAACCCATGCGTCCATCATCACTGGGTGTTATGCCGAGATTCCTTAGCCTCTCCAGCAGTCGAGATTCTTTGTGTTCTCTGTCACAGTCGAGCTCATTCCCTATGTTGTAGTTCCAGGCTCCAACGATCTTACATATTTCAATAGCCTCTATGAACAGTCTTCATGCCACTGGAAGATGCCTCAAGACTCTTCATCTTCTATGGAGATCACCTTGAAGTCTCTTCGAGTCCTCTAGCAGAAACCATCAATCCTTTCTAGCAGTTACACTGTGAACCTCCAAGAAAACCCATCAGCAACTGAATCACCAACCGTCCAAGAGTTATGATTCAATTCTGCTAACTGAATCATAACTGATCGATTAACTATGAAGAGAAACATTATCCCTTCAATTAGATTTCCAAGTATCCAACACCATTGGATTACAAGCACAGGGTCTCGCATTGATTTCGCCATTTCGCATTTCGACATTTCGGCATTTCAGCATTCCTGTGGTGAAGAGTCTTGAATCTTCATGTTAAGATCATCGAAAAGGAGCTTAACATGGTGCTAGATCCTCCCTCTCACATGACCACTGACAGTGACCACAGCCTACACCAAAAGGTGTTTTCGCATTTCGGCATTTCGTGATTTCGCATGTCGCGAATTCCTATTGTGAGGCATCTCGACTCTCCAAGTCGCGATCTCCGAAATGGAGTTTAGTTGTTAGCACCTTCCTCCAAATCTCGACGATGTGACCACAACCTATTACCACTCATTAATCATTTGAGCGCTTCTCTCTTCAGATCAATAATCCACGATCTGTGGTGATCGGACGGGATTCCTCCACCCCAGAACTTCATCTTTCGGGACTTTGGGGGAGAGTTGATGCTAAAACTCCCGAAACTAAATTCCTGGAATGACTTCACTCGATGACGTTTCGTGATATGTGTGTCTGCCATGTGTCACTTAGAATTGTGATTTTCAGGTTCCTGAAATGCCAAATCAACTTGACGCTTGTCCTTATATGATTGTGTCACGTGTCCTTTCTGACGTATGCTACCACCTGTCCTAGCTGACATGGTCTGCCACATTCACCTCATGGGTTTGACGGCCTAGATTTGTCCTTGATCCAATGACTAGGATTATTTCTTGATTTCGCATATCGCGAGTTCGATAGGTTAGGGAACCCCATTCCTTTGATCTTTGATTTCCCGGTCTGGGAAAATCCGAAATGGAGTCTTTTTTGATGTGTCTGTTTCTGGATTTCGGGGTTCGCTACTTCAAAGATTAAAGTTCCTTTTATCTTTGATTTCCCGGTCTATGAAACTCCGAAATGGAGTCTTTATTGATGTGCTTGTTTCGGGATTTCGGCGTTTCACATTTCGCAACTTCGGGACTCCTGTGATGAAGAGTCTCGACTCTTGACTCCTCCAACTCCCAGTATTCGAAACTCCGAAATGGATTCAGATCAACGGTCCACAATCTTGATGATTCGATGGTCTAGATATTTTTCGTGATTTCGCATATCACGAGTTCCTGCCATGGGTTGCTTCCTTGAATCCTCCAACTCCCGGTATCCGAAACTCCAAAACGTCGTGGTTTCACATTTCGCGATTTCATCATTCTTGTCATGAGTTTCCTTGACACCTCCAACTCCCAGTATCCGAAACTCTGAAATGGAGATTAAGTTGTGGTTTCTCATTTTGCGATTTTCTGTCGTGAGTTGCTTCCTTGACTCCTAGAGTTTACACTTCTGACTGGGATCCAATGATCACTTGTTGAACTTGCCATTGCCATGCCATTATCCCTGCGTTGTTGGTCGTGATCTTTTCCATCAATGACAAACACACATACTTTTCACTATCTCTTCTGATCTTATCGAGCTTGCTCTGTTGCGTCTTCCCAAAATACTTCTGGTGCCTGCCTGGCACATTCTTCTTGTACTTAAGCCATCGTTGTTGTTGTACTTTTCATCAATGAAAAGAATACGCTGCATGTAAAACATGCCAACAATCTCCCCCTTTGGTATTGATGGCAACAAAGGCACCCAGACTCTTTTCTCCCCCTTTGACATCAATGTCAAAGAAAACATGCTCCCCCTAAGCTGTTGCAGTATTTTTATGAGGTATCAGATATTAAACCAACACAAACTCCCCCTAACAGGATGAACTCTCTTATTTGAGGCATTCAAAATATTTGTATCTAAACCAGAGTCTTCTCCTTCTGATTCTTGGACCTGTTCATCTTCAGCTTCCATTGTATCCTCTGTAGAATACTCAATATTGCTCACCTCTCTTACTGGCACTCCTTCATCAACCTTTTCTTGTCATAACTGGATGACTCCCCCTGTCACTATTCTCTCTGCTTCTGACTATTTTCCCCCTTTGTTCCTAAAAGGTTAGCTTTCCTTGACAAGGTCTTTCCTCTTGTTATCTCTACAGGATGTCATGTATATCATTTTGTAAAACAAAATGTTGTTGTTGAAGATGTTGTTGTCCTACTAAAACACTACGTAATTGTAGCTTGTATTTTTTAAATAACCCTTGGATCTCCCCATTGATTCTCATCGATCTCTATTACTGGAATTTCATTTTTATTCCATGATGCATACAATCCAAGGCTTTTATGACCATATTCAATCACAAGAAAAAACTGCTACAACCACTCTCATACCTGCTTTTCTTTTTCACAGATGAAGGACATGTATCAGGTTTCTTAGGAGTACTGATTTCTTCCTTATTGTATCCAATACTAAATTTGTCATTTGGTTATCTATGACTATCCAAGAGCTTATCCAGGGTCATGGAGTTGTTTAAGAACTCGCTTTGGGTGTTTGACTTCTCAACCTTCAAAACTTCAGCTTCCATCTTATGACATGATTCTTCTTCTACTTCTTCCATGGGATAGATGCTAACTAAACATTCTTTTATTGTATCTGTGTCTTCTTATTTACTTGCAGGGGAGGATTCAATA
>ML852689.1:19330-30029 GCA_009831015.1 Picea engelmannii | reverse complement strand
ATTTTATTTCTTATTAATAATTTAATTTCTTACTCCCTTCATGTTACAAAATTTTATGAAGACCATAATTATTACTTAAATGGTTTTTATTTTAAACTTTATTATTTTATTTCATTTTATCTATTTATTTTATTTTATATATATATATATATTTTTATTTATTATTATTTTTTTAAAGGTAGACAAAATTTTACCCTTAGCAAAATTTTAGACTTAATACTTAAATTTTGTACTCGGCGACATTTAATTAGGTAAATTGTTTTAAAATTTCTTAACCTCTTATTTTCCTTAGGACCATCTATGTTCATCCTTCTATCATCATCAATGTGACGTGCCATTGAGGACGCACTAGGTGCTCCAAGGATGTCACTCGCCTCATTTGTTCCCTTGCAAGACGTGCCCTTCAGGATGCACTACGTGTTCCAAGGGTGCAACTCGCCTCTTGACTGATTGGTATACATAAATAACCCCTGGATTCAACACTCCGCTAGGTGAACTTGTGGGAGACTAAGGGATTCTAAGGAATAAGGCCCCTGCCTTATTGCACGCCCCTTAGAATCATCGTGAGCGACTATCGCAGTATGCCCTCACGACATCATGGGTCCTCTCGAACTAGGTAATTGTTAACCTAGAGTTCGAGCCACGGCGAGAGTGCTAGTAGGCTGTGGCAGGGTTGTTTTCCACACCTCTCCCTCAACATCTCTCATAGTCATGTGCAACCCCTTTACTCCATATGTGAGTCTGGTTGGCAAGCTATCGTCAGCCTGCATCATCAACAAATCATGTCAGAACATATCCACATCATATCATCTAGTCAGATGCACTAATATCGTAGTAAAACAATCAAACCCCCAAAGGCACACTCCCTGACCCAATCCAGAGTCCAAGGGGTTCCATTGATGCCTCTGCATCCCTAAGGTCCAAAACCTTGCACACTCAGTAAAACCGAGTCAACAACACTTGTCTATGTCAATGTAGTAAAAACAACATGTCATCTACCCATAACACATCATAATCAAAGTCAAATATTTTAATAGCATAATAATCTAGATCACTTGCGAGCAAGTTTCCTCAAAGAATAAATTTTCTCAGTGTGCCAGAGAAGGATGTTACATACAGCCCCTCTTGGTCTAAACTTCATCCCAAAGTTTCACAGTATAAATGATGAAATAAAGTGTATCACAGTATCATATCTCTATTTATCAAACAAAAATGGAAGCTATTAGTGCATATCATATGCGTCCTCCCAAGTCGCCGAGTGTGGACTATAATTGTCCCACTGGACCTTGACCTCATCTACCGTTCGACGTCGTAGCTGTCGAACACAATGATCCAAGATGTGGATCAGATAAACCATGAGCACTCCCTTGTTTGATACCTGCAAGGAAATCATGTCAATAACATGTGTAGGATCACTAATATAATGTCTCAAAATAGATACATGAAAAACATTATGCATACGCCTCAAGGAATCAGGCAAGGCTAGTCGATAGGCCACGGGCCCCTTTCTCTCCACAAATTTGAAAGGGCCCACGAACCTAGGAGAGATTTTAGCTCCCTTCCCAAACTTGATCAAACTCTTATGCGGTTTAACCCACAAGAAGACTCGATCACCGACCTCGTAACTATAGTCGACTCGGTCTGCATCAGCATAACTCTTCTGTCGATCCTGTGCTTCTTTAATCCTTTGTCTTATTGTTTGCATTTTCTCTTCCATTTCTTGGATCACTTCTAGTCCCACTAGGACCCTATCCTCAAGCCGATCCCAACTCAAAGGCGTCTGACAAGGTCGCCCATAAAGAAACTCGAAAGGCCCCATCTTAATGGTGCTCTGGTAATTGTTGTTGTAAGTGAACTCCACTAGTGGCAAGAATTCCTCCCAACGCTTTTGTTGGTCCATCACATACATGCACAACATGTCCTCCAAGGTATGGTTCATTCATTCAGTCTGTCCGTCAGTCTTCGGGTGATACACAGGACTAAGGTTAAGTTGGGTTCCCAAGGCTTCTTTGAAACTCATCCAAAATTGTCTAGTAAACACTGATCCTCAATCGAATATAATCCTCTTAGGCATGCCATGCAGCCTCACAATATCACTAATGAAAACTCTAGCTATGTCAGTTTCCTGATACGTCGTACACACAGGAATAAAGTGAGCACTCTTCATCGGAGTGTCTACTATTACGAAAATCGAGTCATGTCTCCTTGCCATCAGTGGCAATCCAACAATAAAATCCATCGAAATAACCTCCCATTTCGATTCTGAAATAGCATGTGGTTGTAGTAATCCTGTTGGGTGTCTATGTTCAGCCTTTACCTGCTGACATTCTAGACATCTGGCCACATAGTTGACTATGTCGACCCTCATTCCCTTCCAGAAGAATAAGGGTTTAAGGTCCGCCCTCATCTTCATGACTCCCGGGTGAGCCATATAAACTTCTCTATGAGCCTCGCTCAGGATCAACATCGTCAACTCATTGTTTGGCGGTACATAAATCCAACCTTTAAACCTCAATAAACCATCGCCATCAAATGAAAATCCCTCAAATCGCGGTACCATCATTGTGTTTTATCCAATAAAATCCTTGACCTCTTTGTACCAGTCATCGTCATGCTGTAAAGTTAGAATCTTTTCACGTAGATTCGTCTAAAGAGGCAACATCAAAAAGATGCATGGTCTTTGACTCAATGCATCTGCCACTCGGTTCACTGTTCCCTTTATGTAGGTAATCTCGAAGTCGTACTCGCTAAGAAATTTTTACCAACGTCATTGTCATGCGTTCAGGTCACTTTGTGTAAATAAGTGTTGTAGTCCACAATGGTCAGTCTTTAGTTCAAATTTTCTTCCAACAAGGTAGCTCCAAACCTTCAAGGCATAAACGATGGCTAACAATTCCAAATCGTGCGTCGCATAGTTCTCCTCATGCTTTCTTAGTTTCCTCAAAATGTAAGCAATCACTCGTCTGTCTTGCATCAAGACTCTGCCTAAGCCTTCCTTGGATGCATCAGTGCATACCAAGAAGTCTGCGTCCATGTCAGGGACCTTTAGTATTGGTGCGATTTTCATCAATTCCTTGAGCCTCTGAAATGCTTCCGTGCATTTCTCGGTCCAAACAAACTTCTTGTTCTTCTTCTGCAATTCTGTGATCGGATTTGCTATCTTCAAAAATCCCTTGATGAACCGTTGATAGTATCCCGCTAAACCCATGAAGTTGCTCACTTCTGGGACATTCGTAGTTGTAGGCCATTTCATAATAGCCTCGACTTTGGCTGGATCCACGACGATGCCTTCGTCGGAGATGACATGCCTTAAGTAGTGAATCTTCGATTGATAAAATGAGAATTTGGACAACTTCCCATACAATTTGTGCTCTCACAAACACTGTAGTACCAAGCACAAGTGCTCGTCATGATCCTTTGTCATACGAGAGTAAATCAAAATATCCTCAATGAACACTTGGACGAACTTGTCCAAGTACTCACGAAATAACCCATTCATCAAACTCATAAATACCCCTAGGGCGTTTGTCAATCCAAATGATAAAACAATAAAATTGTAATGTCCAAACCTCATTTTAAAGGTGGTCTTAGGGACGTCATCCTCCTTGATCTGTAATTGGTGATACCTTGATCGCAAATCAATCTTGGAGAACATTGTCGCACCCTTCATTTGATCGAACAGGTCATTAATTTTCGGCAATGGATATTGATTCTTGATCATAGATTTTTTCAGTTCACGGTAGTCAATGCAAAGCCTCCACGATCCGTCCCTCTTTCATATGAAAATGACAAGCGCACCCCATGGTGACATGCTAGGATGTATCAGTCCCAGGTCCAACAACTCCTTCAGTTGCATTTTTAACTCTTGTAACTCTGGGGTCAACATCCGATAAGGTGTTCTTACTATCGGTTCAGTCCTCGGTTTTAGGTCTATGGTAAACTCCAATTCCCTCTTTGGTGACATCCCAGGTAACTCCTCCAGAAACCCGTCCAGAAACTCTCTCACCACCGGAAGGTGTTCTATACATTCTGCTACTCCCTTCTCATTTAACACAAGGATCACATAAAGCTTGCACCCCTTGTGCATACTCTTCCGTAACTATAAGGAAGAGATGGACCTCAGGGAAACTCCATGGTTCCAACCTACAATCACATGTCTCTATCCCTTGTCATCGACCAAGCTCAACTGTTTTGTCTTACAGTTGAGTATCACCTCATGCGATTCCAACCATTCCATACCCATCACGATGTCATAAGAACCTAAGATCATGATGTATAGGTTGGACCTTGTGACAAACTCTCCCAGGTTAAGGACACAGCCCATAACCTTTCATCCAACCTTTTGTTTGGCTCCCAAAGCCATCTCTATGAAGCTAAACTCGTCCTGTTTGACTGCCTTTACCTTAATCCTTTTTAGCGCTGCACCAGAAATGAAACTCTCGGTAGCACCGAGATCTATCAAAATACTAAGGGTCTGGTCAGTGACGGTACCTGTCATCTCGAGCATAGTCGACTGGTGCTCTGCCTGACGGTTATTCACCACTGCATGAATCCTATGGGCCTTGCCCATATCTCCCACGGTAGTGGGTCCGGCTGATCCATATGCTCTGGTCCTCTCCACAGGGAAGTCGTGCTAGTAGTGTGGCTCCCCACATGTCCAACACCCCTTCTTCGGCCTAGTAGTCCTGGTACCTAAAGCATAAAATGATGGCCCACCAGCCTGGAATCCTGGTCTGTTCTACTGAGCAGGCCTAAACTGTTGTTGCAGCGGGTGACGCTGTTGCTGATGTTGTGGTCCCCGATAAGGTGTCTGCTACTGAGGCATCGATCGTTGAGGTATAGTGAAAGTGGATCCCCTCTGGAAGCCACGATATCCCGACATATGTCTCGCTGGTGTCTGATGCTGTTGTGCTCCAGATGAAACCTACCCTACTGGTCTCGCTGGAGTCCTGGTCTGACCCCCGCTGATAAGCTTCTCCTCTTCTATGAGGGACTTCTGGACGACATCATGCAAGGTTTGAGGCATCAAAATCCTAACCTTTGCACACAGGATACCGTTAAGGCCAAACAAAAACCTGTTGACCTTAAGTTTCTCAATGTTAAGGTGTGGAGCATACTGGAGAAACTCCATAAAATGGGCCTCGTACTCGGGCACCGTACGAGCTCCCTATCATAAGGAATTGAACTCATTGAGCTAACGCTCAATGAATTCCTCTAAAAGGTACCTCTCTCGGAACCGTTCCTCGAATAGTTCCCATGACACGTCTTCGACGACCATGTTCAGCTGTGGTAGGAGCGTCTACCACCATATAAGAGTGCTCCCCTTTAATTGGAAGACCGCCATGCGGACCTTCATGTTAGAGGTATAATTGTGAAGTGTGAAGCACATCGCCATGTTCTCCAACCATGCCTCAACGACTGCACCATCCGGGGCACCAAAGAACTCAGGAAGTTTGACCTTCTCGAGTTCACGGTGAATGCTACCAGTACCGGCCAGTGCACGTGGCGTAACCTCAACGGGTGTTGGTGCCCTGGCCTCATCTCTGTCCAAAAAACTGATCAGAGCCTTGGACATGCGTTGAAAATATCTCATCAATCCGACTACATCACCAACTACTATCTTCTCCTATCCGAGAACCTTCTTGTCTCCTTGGGGGTTACACCCCTCAGGTGTGGATGCTACTAGAGGCATCACGTCTCCTCCCCTAGCACCCCATCATCTGCCTCCGCGGCGTCCTCTAACCATGATTACTTGCACGCACACAAGACAACTCGATTAGCAATAATATAATCCAATCATATCAACGAAGGCCGTAGATATCCCAAGTCACGGGTTGAACCTTTCTCTGATACCATATGTAACGATCCATGTTGTTTAGTACGACAACAACCTCTTATAACATGTGCAATTTTATTTTTTTTGTGTGTGCGTCTGTGTACAAGGGTAATAAAGACATTCTACTCTGCGTCGCAACACGACGACGAACATGACACATGCAACTGTGACCACAACATAACGACCTAAGATGCACATCAAGCATCCAGAAGTAAGGAAAAATAATCAACCGACAAAAAAATAAGATTGACTACCTGTTCGTCCTACCCTGCAATGGTTAGGACCTCCAGGGCACATAAGAAACACTCAAGCCCAGGTTCCCATCGAGTTTGACCATTTAAGGTCTCAGGGATGGTGACTATTTTGAGGAACAAAGAGGTGTCTACATCCCGCCCGACACAATCTTACCAAGCCAATAAGAAAGGACAATCATTAATTAATAATCAACAACCCCGTCCATGGAAAGTGCAAGATAAAAATGACTTCGCTAAATCCTGATCAATCGTCGAGTCAAGCCAGTCAATAGTCATCGTCTGTTTTAGTCATTAACACGAGCCTATCTTAGCATGCCTAAATGAAAATATCATCAAGGTACAATCTAAATTATCCCTTAAACAAATTCATGTGTGCAATTTTAAATTATAAGTGTCATCAAAGTTCCATCTAAATCAATATGCCCTAAATCATTATTATTGTATAAGTATTCTATTTGAAAATCATGATCTAAAAATCATATAGTTATATATATATAAATATATCAAGAATTAGATTATTCACCTCTTAACAATCCTTACACTAAATTCCTCATCCCATAAATAATAAAAATTAACACCTCATTACTTTAAACATGTTAATCATAACAATCTTAAACCATTCATGACCATCTAAAGATATCTAAATACAAATTTCATAATACTCATACACCTCATCCATTCTGATTAAATAAAAGAATATACACTATAATGGTTCATGTACATTTTGATACACCTATAACATGATAGAATAATAAAAGTCCGATTAAAAGATATTATTGACTAAATTAAAGTGAAGAATTGGGGCAATAATTGCACTGGGAGTGAGTGTAGCTACAGAGAAAATTAAAATTTTATAATTATTTTATATTATTCCTATTTTCAAGGGCACGGGCTCCACATGTTTACATTACCTGGGCGCACAATTTTCGGCCTAAAATAAGGAACGTTTCAGCTCAATTACCTAAGGAGAATAGTTACTAAATTTTGTAATTAAGGAACATAATCTTTTTATTTAGAAGGTTGCTCCAGAGTTTGAATTGAAGGGATAGATTTTCTTTGTTTCTTATCTAGAATTGCATAAAACATTGATTATTATAGCGTGCAGCTAACAACCCATAAATCAATTAAAATTTTAAGGATGAAGGGCATCGTTGCCAGGAACGAAATTCGAATGCGTTTGCGAGGAACCAATTTCGAATGCAGGCAGGGCACCGAATCTGGTCTTCCTCACCTAGGGGATAAGTCCCAACATTGAATCATGATTATAGAGGGAAAAAATAAAGTCTCCCCCGTTCTAAGATAACACAATGATTTTTGTTCAGCGTATAAAGTCTAGGAAAGTGCCAAGGTACCAGTTTCCACACAGTACACGGAAAGGATAACGGTGTCACTAAAATTCATTTTTATGGAAAGAAATGGAAGATCGCCTATGAACTCGACAAGAACTCATTAAATTCGATGTGATGGATCTACTGGGTGTGTGGCTAAACACCTCCGAGAACAAAGGTCTACATAACCAAAATCAGAAGGAGAAAATCAAGGTTGGGAAAAAGGATACTAGCAGTGACTACCCTCACACAGTGAATGTGGACGCAAATTTACACCTGAAGGTATGGGAACAATAACAACAGAAGACTCACACATGCAATGGAAGGCTATGAGCACTAGGAAGGTAACAGGATGGTTCCTTTAGTTTGAGGGCACCATAATAAACAAGAATCATTCTTTTTGTGTTATGTGTATAAAAATGCCCAAGCGACATATTGGTTCACAGCAAAAAAAATGCAGGCCAAGGTTAAGAGTGCAGAGAAACATTATAAAATCGTAGAGAATCACTATCCTCTAAACATTATAAAAATGCAGAGAAACATTAAAAATCGCTATCCTTAAAACCTCATAAAATTGCAGAGAAACAATATAAAATCGCTATCCTTAAAACCTCATAAAATCGCAAAGAAACAATAAAAAATCGCAGAGAAATCGCTGGAATATATATAATTACTTTATGAAATAAGGATATATGCATTTGCTGGTGTAAGTGTAAATGCTTTATGAAATAATGAATTATGCCTTCACTGGCATATACATAAACAACCTACCCTCTGAAAACAAAGAGGGGTTACAAACGCAGAAGGTAACGAGTTGTTCGCAAGAAGAAGGGATAAACAACACAGAGGTATTCAAACTCAAGAAGGCACACGACAATCATTCAGCCAAGGACAAACAATGGAGGTAGATGACTAAAAGCTTCAACTTTGCTTCACCATCCTCGCACAGAAAAGAAGGGCATTGAGATCCATAGGTCTTTTAATGCTAAGGTGATGAACGTAGATTAGGCTCCTGGATGACTGCTCAGGCGAGCACTGGTGAGCTAGGGAGGAAGGATAACAACCTCAAGGTCAAAATAAACACACATGGTGGTCACGACATGTGGGAAGACGAAGGTCACAGAAATCAATCAATCAATCATTCAACTAGGCTATACAAATTTCAGTCATAAAACTAGACAATCAGTTTACCTACTTAAAACACATGCAGATATAAATCATACATACTACAACATTCTATCATTCAATCAAAAAAGCGTATTGTTGCCTGTTCATCTGCTCCGAGTGTCATTCGAGCGCTCCGTGCAACTCCCTCTTACCGACCGTCAAGACTACACTGATACCTCCCAGCCAATGCTAGGGGTAATCTTCTTCCCCCCTTAGCCCCCCGAGCTGTAAAGGGGACACACACACTATCTAGAGATTTCGTCTAGCTCCTAGCTTGCCTCGCAAGGCCGAGCTACCACTCCTCTCCGATCTGGGTATCCCAACTCCCCACAAGTAAATCAGTCAAGTCACTATTTCTTCAGCTTAATGTTACGCAGATGATCCTATCTCCTTCTCCTTCCTTCATTATATATAATTTCCCACTTCCTCTCTTTCCTAAAATCTCATTTAATTAAAGTTTTTAAAATAAATTCCTAAAAATTTCTTCTCCGTACAAGTGTCCCTCATCCCCTACATTTCTCCATTAATTAATTTCTTTAATTAAGTAAATATCTTTATTTCCCTCACCCACCTAGAGTTACTCCTAGAATCACTCCTAGGTGTCCCTAGATTCCCTTACAGGTTTTAAAGGCTTTCCCTATTATGAAATTGCTAATTCAGTTTAAAATTAGAAAGCTCTTAAATGTGGATTCCTTACTAAGTTGACTTCCCGCTTTTTCCCTTAAGTTCYCCTTTTTCCTTTTTAYGTTACCTCCTTTCCCTAGTTTCCTATTTTTTTTTTACTTTCCCTCTTTCCCCTTTTGCTTAGAACTCAAAAAGGAAAGTGTGGAATATAACCCCTTTTCCCTTTTATCATTAATTTAGTATCTTTTAAATTATCAAATGATAAAATAATTAATTCCCTCTTTACTTTTTATATCCACAGATTTTATTTCTTATTAATAATTTAATTTCTTACTCCCTTCATGTTACAAAATTTTGTGAAGACCATAATTATTACTTAAATGGATTTTATTTTAATCTTTATTATTTTATTTCATTTTATCTATTTATTTTATTATATATATTTATTTATTTATTTATTATTTTTTTTCTAAAGGTAGACAAAATTTTGCCCCTAGCGAAATTTTAGACTTAATACTTAAATTTTGTACTAGGCGACATTTAATTAGGGAAATTGTTTTAAAATTTATTAACCTATTATTTTCCTTAGGGCCATCTATGTTCATCCTTCTATAATCATCAATGCGACGTGCCCTTCAGGATGCACTAGGTGCTCCAAGGGTGCCACTCGCCTCATTTGTTCCCTTGCGCGACGTGTCGTTCAAGATGCACTATGTGCTCCAAGGGTGCCACTCACCTCTTGACTGATTGGTATACATCGATAACCCTTGGAGTCAACACTCCACCAGGTGAACTTGTGGGAGACTAAGGGATTCTAAGGAATAAGGCCCCTGCCTTATTGCGCGCCCCTTAGAATCGTCGTGAGGGACTGTCGCAGTTTTCCCTCACGACATCGTGGGTCCTCTCGAACTAGGTAATCGTTAACCTACAGTTCGAGCCATGGTGAGAGTTCTAGTAGGCTGTGGAAGGGCTGCTGTCCACACCTCTCCCTCAAGATCTCTGGTAGTCGTGTGTGACCCCTTTACTCCATATGTGAGTCTGGTCGGCAAGCTATCATCAACCTGCATCATCAACAAATCATGTCAGAACATATCCACATCATATTATCTAGTCAGATGCACTAATATCAAAGTAAAACAATCAAAAGCCCAAAGGCACACTCCCTGACTTGATCTAGATTCCAAGGGGTTCCATCGATGCCTCTGCATCCTCAAGGTCCAAAACCCTGCACACTTAGTAAAACCGAGTCAACAACACCTGTCTATGTCAATGTAGTAAAAACAACATGTCATCTACCCATAACACATCATAATCAAAGTCAAATGTTTAAATAGCATAATAATCCAGATCACTTGCGAGCAAGTGTCCTCAAAGAATAAGTTTTCTCAGTGTGCCAGAGAGGGATGTTACACACACAAGGTCGATGTGGATGGTAGAGAGGCAGTTGAAGTCACTGAAGGATTTTGTTAGATAAAGAGAAAGTCCGGAGG
>ML852688.1:30264-47897 GCA_009831015.1 Picea engelmannii | reverse complement strand
TGGTCTGGGGTGGGGGTTCTCCTGTTGGTTGCTTCTTCCTCACTCATGCACTCATTCACTCAATTACTCGTTGTTCACACCTTTCGTGAGGATTTCACTCCATTCATTCTACCACCCACTCATCTTTCCTCATTCTTGTCTTGGCTTGGGAAAGGAAAACGAATTATTAAAGAGCAACCATAGTATTGTTGGTTGTAAAGACTGCTGGTGTAATCCATCCATGAATCAAGACCTACATGTCTGAGATTCTTTGGTATGTGCCCAGTTTTTCTCACAACTGCAAGTCTTGAGAGTCCCAACATGGAGATTTTGGACCAGCAGTACTGGAGCCCTGGAAGGATATGGACAGCCTGAGGGACTATGTGGTGGAGAAGGGGGGGTCCATTCTCTTGGGTTGTGCAGGCTAGGTAGAAGAGAGTTGGGTACTTGGATTGTTGTGGGTGTTGGGAAGCCTATGAGAGCTTGAGTGTTGACTGGTTTGGGAAGCCGAGTGGCACTCTAGAACTGTCCTTATGGATTCATAGCCCTAGCTCGGGGGTGATATTGCTGCTGAGACTTGGAACAACATTGTCTACGGTTGGGTGGAATGTCCTTGGTCTGCAGCCAGTTGGTGTCTTGTTTCAGAAAAAGACAAGTGCTCTTTACTATGGGTATTTACCTATGTATCTTTATTTCCGTTGTGTATTTAATTACCTATGATTTTTGCATCTATAATATGTATGCTTATTGGTTATTGGTGTGCATGACATACGGTTCATTTCTTTTATCTTATAATAGAATCTTGATTTATGCATGTGAACATTTCATGCATATTTATTAATCAAGAATGTATCAGAAGTCGAATTAGTTCCAGAAGGGGACTCGAAGTTAGCGTAGCCTGACATGTGGGTGGTTGGGTACATTACAGATTGATAGAGGATATGTTGCTACTATGGAATGGAATTCAAATGTATGATATTTCATGACCTTTTCCTAAAAGGTCATTAGTGATATATGGTGTAATTTTTTGGACCATCCATGAATTACCAGGCATTAGAGTATCCTCAAGTATATGAATAATTCGAATCTTATGAAATAATTCACTTTTTTTTTAAATATAATTGATCAAACATTTTTGTAAATCAACAATTTATACTAAAGTTATTTTGGTGTATCATTTATCGTACTAGTTGTTATGGCTCAATACTAAAGACAAAATTATTGTTTTCTTGTTCGCATTTTGGTGAGGACAATTGCTCAAGGTATTGCATAGATTTGCATAAGTGTGTCTAGGAAGGACATAAGAGGTTTCTGCAAGTAAGGCACCATTTTCATTAAATGAAGAGAGATTTTAATGGACATATTGAGGAGATACCCACTCCTCATAACATGACAACACGAGTTTTGGGAAAATTGACTCAAGAATGTAAGGACAATATTTGGGAGGAAATTTTCTCAATGGTGACACTGAAACTCCCAAGAATCCAAATGATATTAAAATTCCTCAGGATCACATGTGAAAACACACATGAGCATGGATTCCAAATATTAAAATGTTTCATATTGGGAAGAAATTTTAGTGGCATATTTATTGGATCTAATGCATGTGTTCAAGAATGTGTTAAATTCACTTTGGAAACATATTACTCCCATGCAGAAATATACAAGTGCATATAGAAGAGATTTAGTCATATCCAAAACAAAGAAAGTTCTATGAGTTCAAGAAACAATGATGTAGATAGCCAAATAATTTATATCTAAAGATGAATTAGAGTTGTGAAGAAGGTGTTTTGTAGAATTCAACACCAAGAGGTATGAATTTTTCTTGAGTAAATCATTTATTGAATATGGTCACTTGGCAAGTCTCAAGTGACACGAGCACCATAATTTGTTAAAGGTACTTGCAAGTACTGATATGGTTGTGATATAATTGTGACTAGCTTCCTCAATTCATAGTTTTTCCTTATTGGTATTACTACACTCTAACCATTGTGAGGATGAATATGTTCATCACATTTATCCGATAACCACACAAAGATGTAATATGTTTTCATTTTATTTATGTCGAGCCATTAGACAATTATCTGCAATTTTTAGGTAGTTCTTAATTGAGTAAATTAGCATTTATTTATTTATTTATTATAGTCATCCACATATGAAATGTGAGGGTTTAGTGCAACTTTTATATATGTATTAAACATTTAGTTTTTTCATTTGACTTAAAACTAAGTAGATCACCTCAAAAGAGATACATGATATGGCCATTAGGTATTGACATGGTGAAATAATGGAAATTGTTTGTATTTTTGAAAAATAATTGTCAACGAGCTTTATCAATATTCAAGTCCACCTCTTGGTACATTTGGTTGAAGACATTGAATTAGCTAGTGCAGTGAGTTGTAGATCAATATTTTTCTCAAAGAGGTACATGAAAATTGTTAATGGATTCACAAGGCAGCATACATGTTCTAAAGGGTGTATGGCTAAAGAATATGTTGTAGCATAATCCTTATTCTTTTATGTTTGAGTTCCTAAAACAAATCCATGTAGATGCTCTAATCATGTAAGAAGATGAACATGGTGAAGAGAGACTAGAAGGGGAATAATTGGAAACAAAAGGAGAGGAATATAATACGGAAGGTATATATATTGATTTATATAATTTCCAGTTCTATGTTTCATTAATAATTTACTTTCATTAAACAATTAATATTAAGTTTTATAACATTGCAGATATTGATTAACTAAATGAAATAAATTAGTTCATTTCGTTCAATATTGACAATCCAAAAAGTGGGTAGATATGTATCATGAGATAAACAAAAATGACAATAGGATATACAAGAATTGAGAAGGTCAAACCCTCATACTCCATTCCCTCTATAATTGCACAATCAATGTCATTATGGAATGGACAAACATAAGTGTGATATAGAAAAATTATAAAATGGGTCTAAACAACAAATAAAATGAAGATGACTTGAACATAGGAATTGGATGCAACAAAGAGATATCTAATATATGATATATATTGCATATAGTTGAGGTATAATTGTTTATGTAGTATTTCGAGATTAAGATTCTTGATTGTAGTATGTACTTGTTTATACATGAAGATATGAACATATCTTGCAATGTGGCATATGGTCATCATTTTTTAGTGGAGGGTTCAAATTGTTGAAAACTAGAAAACAAACATGTGATAATGGAGTGTTAGTTGCATTTGATCAAACTAGTCATGCAAGTTCAAAAGACAAAAACCAAATTCAAGGCTAACTTGAATATGTTGGCAACCTTCAAGTGATTATTGAGTTGGATTATAGGTCCTTCAAATGTGTGATTTTCAAATGCAAATTGTTTATCATCTCATATAGGAGATATGTTACTTATGACCAGGATAGTAACTTTGACACATGTAGACTATTTTTAGCAATAAATGTTGAACCATATATTTTTCCATCACATTGCAAGAAATGTTGTATTCATTTGATGTATTGAATGAAAATATTTGGTTTATTCTTCATTGCCCACTTTGAGGAAAAAGGATTTTTGAGGTTTTACTTATTGTTGTATTGGGTCAAAAAGAGGATGGCATAGACACATGGTAAAGTAAACTAGGGTAATCCGACCAAAGTAAATTAACACTAAAAAAGTGTGTAATATTTTCATATGTTTTCTTAATGAAAAATAATTGCTTATGGACAATGCATTTCCAGACTTAAATCGATGTTGTTTCTTATGGACAATGTGAATAGTTTTTTCATTTCTTCTATTGACAGGTACAATACTAATTAGTGTAAAATTGAAATGACATTTTTTATTATCTTTCTAATATTGTATTAATGTGCTAATGGATATTTGGTTTTGTTTTGATTGGTTGGAGGGGTTAGTTTTTGGTTACTAGTTAGGGGTGTTAGTGACTAAGGGTTATTCTCAATATGGGTTAGTGGGATATGGGATAGGTTATTAAAACATTCATAACCTAATAAACCTATTCTACCCACATAACCCACTGACCCACTCCATTACGCTACATAACCCACTAAGCTACCTAATCCACTAAACCAACTAAACTACTTTACTTACCCCACTAAGCCATGTAACTTTCATAACCCATTAACCTATCCAACCCACCTCACTAACCTGCATAACCTACTGACCCACCTAACTTATAACCTAATCCATAAACCTAACCTACTGAATTAACCCACCAAATATACCTAACATATCCATCACAACTAATCTAAACCACCCAACCCACTAGACCCCCACTAACCCACCCAACCCACCTACCCCACTAAACTACCTAACCTATTAGTCCACCCATCCTACTAATCCACCTAGCATATTATGCCAATAGATACTAAATTCCAATCCAACTAACCCACCTAAACTATCTAACTTACATAACCCACCCAATCCACCTTGCTAACCTAATTAACCTAACCTACTAACCCACCTAACCTATAACCTAAACCATAAACCTAACCTACCAAGCCTACTAACCTAACCCACCTACTGCTCCATCCTACCAAGCCTATTAACATAACCTACCTATTGCATCTAACCTACCCCACTCACCTACTATGCCACAATCTAACAAAATCTATCCCACTTGCCTCACTCACGTATTGTGCCACAAGCCACCAAAAGCTAACCTACCTAACCCTATTTAACATGCATAACCTACCCCATTGACCCACCTAACCTACCCTACTAACCTATCTTACCTACTTAACCTTACCCCATTAACTTAGCCTACCTACCTGACATACCCTTCTAACCCACCTAACCTACTTTAACCCATTAAGATGTAAGTAAGATGCTACTAATATGCAATTTGAGATGCTACTAAGATGCTAGAAGGATGCTCAAGATGACAATGAGATGCAAATAAGGGATCTTATGAGGGATATTAAAAAATATGCATGATCATGGAAAGAAAAGACACCATAGAGAGATTCAAAAAAGACCCTTGTGCATCCTTTTCCTCAATTTCAACATAGTAGGATGCCCAATTAGGATGTAAAATGGCCCTATTGTAGTAGTGATTATTCATAATTATTTTTCAATCTCCATGTACATTTTTTTATCTATCCATATTGGCATATTTTGCAAATAATCTTATTCTTCATTTTTAACCCTCTTAAAAAAATTATGTTAAAAGCACATGGATGAATTAAAATTACTACAAGGCAAATATGACAAGGAGATTTACAAAATTGTAACTTTAGGTATCTCCTTGTAACAACAAGTTTAGGTGTTTGCTTACAACAAAAAATTTGGGTTTTCTTCTTAACCAAATGATCCTAAATGGATCCAAACAAGAAATTTGTTGTAAGAGTTGGTACCATAATCCAATTAGGCAATCAATGAAGGCTAAGTTAAAAAAAATAAAAAAAATAGGATGAGGAATGGGAAATGAAAGGTCAACTTGTTGGCCTTCCCATTACCCCAACTCTCCCTATTTCCTCTTGTAGTTTCACTCTCAAATGGTCCTTTTTTCCAAGGAGGTGAGGAGGCACAAAGAGCATAAATAACATTGTAACCAGAGGTTGCCAAAATAGATTGAGCATCCATTCGAAGCTAATTTTCCCATTTGGGTTTCCATGGTAAATATGGTGTCTATTGTGTCTTGAATTGCTCTGATATTTATATGTGATTATGCTCTATGTATTCGTATTTTAGTTTTGACTGTAATGGTTTCCAATGAATAGTGGGAGTGTAAATGAGAGGGATATCTAATCAAACTTGTGGATTTATTGCATTATTGGTTTTCCTTGTTTAATAGAGAGTATAAAAACTTTATTACTACCATCGTAGGATGTATTTCTAGGCCCAGAGATAGATGTTCATCATCTCAAAGTCATTTCACTTCTACAAGAGTTTCTAATTTAGTTCAATTCTTGTTGTTTCGTGAATTTATATTTCCTTCACGTTCAAATATCCCCCACAATTTGCAATTTCACTCTCCCTGGTAAATTTCACATTGGCCCAAGTCATTTTCATTTCCTAGGGTGACTTCACAATGGTTTGCGTTGATTTAATTCCTCCTTGGTTGATTCAATTCCTTCCTTGGTCGATTTAACTATAACTAGTCGATTCTTCATCCACTTGGTCAATCCCTCACTTATATGATTGATTTCCCACCTTACCTAGGTGTTGGATGCTTCCCACAAGCCGTATGGTCATTTTCTTCCAAATTTGAAGTTGTACGATGACCATATGAGTTGTACGTTACTGTATAATTTCGCTTGGTTGTTGTGCATTCAGGATATAAGTGTCTCTTATTTCACTAGTATGATATGAAATGCATAAATTGTATAATTCAAATTAGGGTGCAACAAATATTTTCCAATGATTTTGCAATTTGAAACACATTTAACAAAAAATGCACTAAGAAGAGATGGTCCAATTTTGATGAACTCCCACAGCCTTCCACAATCACAGCCACGCAAACTTGCCACCTTTCTTAATAGAAAAACTAACATATATAGCAGTGATTGAATTTAGTAGGGTTTGGCCTTGAGAGAGTTGTTTCATACTCTTTTAATCATTATTGACTATGCAAACTATCTCTATGCATTATGCAATTGAATGTGTTGTCCAACTATATATACATTGCAGGCACCTAGGCTGGACTTGGTAGTATTGTAGAACCCTCCCTCGAAAGGAAACCATGAGTTTAGTAGCAACTTCTTAGCCTTCACTGAAATGGAAGGAGTCAATGGTTATAAGGGAGGGAGACCAATTGATCATCACCCCTCAGTATCAGCAATGAACTGGGTCACTTTTGTGTTTACATGTCATACAAGAACAAAATTGTTATGGGATCTTTGGAGGGTGCATGAGAACATTCCTATTGTTTTTTGTGGAAACAAGGTTGATGTGACGAATATGGCAGTAAAATCCAAGCAAGCTACTTTTCATAGAAAAGAGAATATGAAAATCCATTCCTCTACTTGGTACACAAGCTCTCAAGGGATCCAAACCATAATGTTGAAGAATAGTGAGTCTAGAAAGGATTTTGCTTAAGGGGAATCTTGGGCTATAGTTGTTTGGAAAAACATCGTTGTTTTTTCTACTCTCTATATGCAAAAATACGTTTGAACACCCATTAATCTCTCTAGTTGCTAACCACATTATCAATACTTAATTGGTTCTTTGGGACTTATTTGGTGATTCTTCAAGCGAGCTATTAGAAGTAGACTAAGATAGAGAGAAAGCCAAAGA
Organism: Picea engelmannii; assembly: GCA_009831015.1. Lineage (NCBI taxonomy): Eukaryota > Viridiplantae > Streptophyta > Pinopsida > Pinales > Pinaceae > Picea > Picea engelmannii. The sequence goes on along the minus strand of ML852688.1, from coordinate 40,685 downwards.
GAGTTGTAGCTCATTTAGAGTCTGATGGTTGTTTCTTTTCTCATTAGAAGATTGAGAATAGAAACTCATATGCATGTTAAAGAATTACTTAGAATTAAACCAAGATTAGGCCTTAGAATCAATCTTGAAAATAGATCACTTGACATCCAACAGAGTTAGATACCTAACATTGATTGGCACATTAAGAACCAAGGTTTATTTTCCATTGCAGTGTTGTTTGGTTTCTTTGTGCAGTTTGTTAGAGAAAGGAGCCAAATAATCAATCACGAGAAGAGGTTACACATAAAAATTGAGCCTTGAAGCCATTATGAAGTTTGGGAAAGAGAGACAATGTAGCATCCCCCAGTCCAACTGAGGAACATTATGAGCGAAAAACACATTAAATTTAAGATTTTCTACTCAATAATTTCTTGCAACCTACCAACTATAGATCACACACAGATTTAACCATCTGACTGATACCATATATCTAAATGCATCTAACAACAAATATTAAAAACATGAATGCATCTAGTAAGCACACAACAAACATGCAACATTCATATGAACCATTTACACAACAAAATATCATCATAAAAGCAACAAGAAACATATAAGTATATATAATAACCAATTGGATGAGTACAAAGGGATGAACCTCCTAGTCATAGGAGTTGTTGTTCATTTTCTCTCAACAATAGGAAACCCCTAAGCTGAGGCTATGAGTCCACAAGGAGATCTGACCCTCTTGGTTTTCCACTCTCCACGCACAACAACCCCAAAACCTGGTTCTATTCCCACAACAATTCCAATCCTCTAGCTCTCTTCCCCACAACTTGCACAACCCAAGGAATGTACCCCCTTCAATGCTCACAGTCCCTCAAGTTATACCATTCATTTATCATGGCTTCCATTTCAATCGTTCGGCCAAGAATCTCTTAGTTGGGGACTTTGGTAACTCTCGGATGCTTTAGGAATGCTCACAACAACCTTCACAGAGCTCTTGAACCATTTCCTCCGTAGGAAATGCACTACATGCTTACATCCCATTTTTACAGGCACACGGGCCTCTTTCTCAGCATAAAAACACATCCAAACTATGGTTGCCTTCAATCACAACATGGTTTGTGCTCTTCCCAACACTGAACTCCTCTCTTGTTCCCCAAATTTTGCATGTAAAGCTTGTTTCTATGCAAAAACGTGATTGTCCAATTCTACCACCTATACCCATACAATTTTTCTCTCTTTCTCTTGCTTGCTTGACTTACACTCTTTCCCAAACTGATTATACTCATGCCCATGCTCTCAATAACTATGGGATGTGACTTCTCACACCCACCCTCTTACATGAATTCAATGATTGGCTTTGGGAACACTCAACAACAAAATAGAAGGTTTACTCAGCAATGATAATAATAACTTCATAAATGTGGGTTGGATTAATATCCATGCATAATTTCCTCTTGGACCCCTCTCTCTTGTGGAATCATATTCTCCCCATCATTCTTCATTCCATTTGTATCGCAACTAGCGATTACTATTTTTATTAATTATTTCATTGTACATAATACACAATTCGGCCTTCGACCACATTAATCAATATGGGCTCTTCACCCCAACACATTGGCTCACTAGCGTAAATCATGTTTATACAATTACATTATAATTCACAGGGACTAAAATTAGGGATGTTACATTGTCCTCAATGCACAACACCCTACAGGTGTTCATACCTATTACAAAACTAGGCTCTCTGGCCATTAATTGGTACATATTACCAGACTAGGCTCTCTGGCCTTTAATTAATACATAGGCACCCTAGCCCAAAACATGTATACATAGACACTCCGACCCAAAAACCATAGATACGTAGGCTCCATGTCCCAAAACGTGCAAGATAACTTCACGGTTTGTTATTCTGGCAGTAATTCCAACCAATAGTCTCTCATTTTTCATGTCCTGAACTTCTTCCTCTGGCTCTAGTTGCAATATATTTCATAATTTGTCGATTCCCACAACAATTCCAACCACCAAACTCGTTCCCCTCAACTTGCATAACCCAAGGAAGTGTACCCCCTTCTCTGCTTCGCAGTCCCTCGGGTTGTACCACTTCCCTACGAGGGTTCCAACATAAATTCGGACAGGAAGTCTCTAAGTTGTGGATCCAGGAACTCCAATTGTGATAATGGAATCTCCAAATTTCAAACAGTTGCAATGGTGACTCCTGCACATCATCTTAACACAATGCTTTCAGCATAAGTAACACAATAAACATGATCACTTATTCATATGGTTGTTGCTCTATTTCACAAGCATCCATGGAAAGAATTTAGCTCACTATTCTTTCCCGACACACCCTCATGATCCCAACCACCATGTCATATGAATTCTTGAGTTCCCTCCCCCTTTCCATCCTCACCCTCCAGGCTCAAGCATCCCCTTCACTGCTACATAGTCCCTCAGGTGATCCATCATTTGCCATGGTATTCTTGCACAAGAGGAGCGCCAACTCACTACCAAACCTTCGCTGGAAATTTGCAACATGTGGAAATCATAGGGTTCCAGTGTCACAAAATCAGCCTTCCATGCTTTCTAGTTTTAACAACCAGCATCTTATATGTATCACACACATACAATCATCATGAGATATCATCATAGCAATTTATTTATTAATTCTCTAAAAAAAATTATACAGGAAAATAGAATTTCCCAAGCATGAGTTTTCTACTCATTATGTTTGGCTCTTGCAGCTATAGATATTAATATTCCTTATGGGATTACATCCTTGTCATATCCAAGACCATTATTTCTGCAATTTCCACATAGCCAAACAAATCGTTAGCATATCATAACAATTTTCAATTATTAATTTCTCAAATATCTTTTACATATAGGAAACTAAGTTTCCAAATCACAAGATTTATTCTCAAGATGTTGGGCTCTTGCAACAACAAGCATTGGTCTTCCTTATGGGCTTACACCATTGCAATATCCAAGACCATTTTTTCTACAATTTTCTCAACTTTTCATTCAACCAAACAATTGCCAGTGTTCGTGCACATTATCATTTCATTGCAACATTTGCAATCAACCCGTGAAGTGATTTCAAAATTATATTAATCTAAAAATTCAATCACTTCCAACTATTATTCACATTAAGTGGAATGAAACTATCATTCCTTGCACATGCATTATCTAGCATACCGAGATTTTCATAATGCAATCAAACATGATCAACAAATTAATGTGCCAATACCCATGGCCACATCTACACGATGCATATGTGCATTGACTTCAGAATACCACATATCCATGTCATGGATTCCACCATGTGAGTTGGAAAGTCTAGCCAACACCTTAACACATTATCTAAGCCCTTCCCAATTACTTGTTCGATTATTTTGATACCTCCCTCTTCGATCCATACACAACACTAAGAACATGCTCCCTTAGTGTTATTCAGTGTTGACAAAGAGGTCGCAATCCAAACATCGATTAAATGAGGAAATACCATAAAGTACTTGTATGGCACTATACCCATTCCATTTCCAACAACGCCATGGCCTCACACATGGAAATGCCTAATGGAATTCATAGCTATTGCATGAGTATGTCTCATGAATTGACTTGGTTACAATATTATAACCAACATAACATAATATGCAATTGATTTTCTCATAAATGCATTCAATCATTACACAACATGTGTATACTCAAGGCCCTCTACCTTTACATTAATTTCAAATATGGAACTTTAACTAGGGAATTCTTACCTCAATTCCCTTCATCATTTTATGCAACATAAGCAATCGACTGCATAACTGCATGGTCATTATCAAATTACTTGAGGCTACCCGATCAAGTAATATTTTGTAGAAGCTCATCGACTCCCATTATCAACCTCTTGATCAATATTCCCACCATCCTCATTTGTCTTCATATGGATGGCTACCATAAGTAATGGTATCATCATCATTTTTTGGCATGCTATAAACATTTTTCCTAGACATACAATCCATCATCAGTATTATTCAAATATCACAACCATTAATTCATGTATATATCAGCAGACTACTCTTAGTCTATATTCATGTCATATACATGTTCAAGCATGCTCACATGCACAAATTCACGTCAATATGCATTAAGCATTTAATCTTGAGTGCTTATTTCATGCATATGCATTCTATCTTTATTGTATGCATCATGCATTAATTCTATCACGCACTCCAGTGCATATTTATTTCAACGTTATTTATTTATTTGTTGTTTTAGATGGTTGTCCTTGAATTCTTGTAGAAACTTTCTTCTTTGTGCACTTCCATTCTGATCAACTATGCACCACTGGCCCTTATTCTGAACCTTCTAGCCAAGCCCCACTTCGCCATACTACATTTCCTACCACTAAATCCACTAGTGTTGCCATCTCACAACTGCTTCTTTTATGCAAAGAATAATGTCCCAACATCTTTTGGCTAAGAATTATCAATATCCATAGTGTTGTAACATGAACTATTCCATATGAATATGGACACTGCAATCTAATTAACCATTCCCCGTTTCTTGACCAAACTGATCTTGAAATACCATTATCATTGGTTAGCATTTCGACATTCTAAAATCTTTCTTTTATGTCATCTTTTCTAATATATTTTTCTATCCATTACTTTGATCAATTTTAAATACCTCTCTTTACTTCATCGAGTGATTCACCGTGAAGCACTACTTGGAAACTCAAGACCACTATGATCCAAATGTAATGCTACACTCTTCCATTTGCACTTGTACCCTACTTTCCTTGCACACTCTGATAATAAAGGTGATTTTCTTTCTTTGAGTACTTTAGACAAAAGTTGCTAAATCATATCTAGCAATTCCTTTTTCCTACATCCTTATTCTTACATATGGAGATGACTCATCCACTCCATGAGTCACACCTCATACCATGACATCATTTTTCCTTCTCTTGCAACAAGCCTTTTAGCCTTCACTACATTTCTACCTTCAAGGCTATGGAGTTCTCCTTAACTCCCTATGCATGCTTATGACATTCCTCACTTGTTGGCTTCATGATTTATATGAGAACCTATGTTGATTCTCCTTTGCAATCCATTTAGACTCTATATAAGTTGAATACTAATATTCCCCTACTCTTCCTTAGACCTTTTTTAACCTTGCATCACATGCTCTACAGCCATGTACTTCCCTCTGCAGTTCTTTGATGCATCAACCAACTGCACAATCCTGACATGTTTCCCTATCCTATGGACCCTGGGATTAATTTGGAATATACCCACATGATTATTATTTGTGGAAGCTTATCCTCTTTCTAGCAATCCCTTCACACAACACTCTCTGCTAGAGTACTCATCTACTTATTAACAATGACATATTAATAATATCAACCTCTTTTTACTTTTCCAAGCTATTGTACTTCAAATGTTCCTTTATACTTATATGTGTGCCTATACACTATCATGAGTTTCAATACCCTTCCTTACCCAACAATCACCTATGGCACTCACCTCTATTTTTTATGGTGAATAACCTCTGCAAATAGGTTGAACTCCCCTTAGATCGAGTTTCCTTCCATCCAAGACAGAAGGAAAACAAATGGGCACTAACTTCCCCTTAAGACTAATTTATATGTTCATTAATGAAACTAGAAGAGAGATAGAAAGAAGAAAATATAGATGGCTTACCTCTTTCCTGTAGGTTGTCCTCACTGCTCCAATTGTTGAACTTGATCTCCAATCTTCGAGTATGGAAGTAGCCCTTTTGTAGGAGATGAGACAATCCTTTTTTGCTACTATATATCGTTATACGAAAATAGATTTATCTATGTTGGACTTAAACAAGACAAAGATAAACATTCATGGAATTAATAATGTAGACATTAAGAGAAATAGGCCAAGTTATATATTAAAAGTGGAAATAAATGGAAGATTTGCAACCTCAATGACAATGTTGCATTAATTCCTCCAAGCTCTCCTTTTTCCAACCCCTTCATGCTACAAGACTATAGGTATGATGCTATGAACTACTTCCTCACAAGATCAAAGGTTAGATATTCCCAATTTCCCCCCTTTTTCACCTTAGAATGTCCTCATTATATAGGAGTTGGAGGCTTAACAACCATGGAAAAGATCACTCACGAGATCCACTAAATTGGGATCTCCAAGAATTTTAAGGAGAAAATATCTCTCAAGGATTTTAGGGAGGAAATATCTCTCAAGATCCATCAAATTAGGATATTGGTTTGAGAAAATCTCTCAACCATCCATGAGACTCTCAACTTCTCCTTGAGATTAGGAAATTAGATGTGAGGTGGAGTCTCACACTCAATTAATTTCCTTTTTTCAATAAAAATGAATAATACATGTACACATAGTATTTTGACCTTCGTATGATAAATTTATCCCCCAACATGTCTAGGGATCATGACAAACATTCCCTCACTTAAATGTGACAAATAGGTGTGTAACAGATGCCCCCTAAAGTGCGAGTTCAGAAGAGAAGTTGATGGCAGAAACACTTTAAAAATATGTGTGCAAAGGGCATTGGAATAGGAGAGTCGCACAAAAACTGCAAACAAACATCAAACAATATATATATATCATACCCGAGGTAGGAATACCCATGCTCGGAATAAACTGACTCAAAGCATGGTCGTCGACCAATACACTATGGATCCATGAAATTACTGACTAAGGATATGGACACCAAAGATACAATGTGGATCCATACCTTCAATGAGGGGATCGGGTCGTAGCTACGAAAGAATACACAATGGAGCGATGGAATGACAAAAACATAGCCACATATCAATACAAAGTGGATCTATGTGATAGTATATACATTAGTGAGATTGCCAATATGATGGTTATAATGGAATCTACTGCATACTCAAATGATCTACAATGCAGCCTGGGCAAATCATATAACAGAGTGAGCACCCAACCTAGGGTCTTCATCCCGATCCTGAAACAATATGATTCTATCCATGTGAATAGATTTATTGATGTCGAACGTGGTAGAAACCACTTGATTACCGGTCATTTAATGTATATCATTGACAAGTGTAAGGGAAATCACCAATGATTACAATGACTCCCAAGGTACCCTAGTACATTCTAGTGAATGTGAATAAATGAGTTGAAGTTGAACATCCATGGAATCATTCGATCAGAGGTTAATGATGTAAACCTATTGCAGAAAGCAAGGGGGCCTATAGGTCCTAAGGTACTAACTAGTTTCTAAGTCTAATTCTCAGATAATGTGTTGAAGTCGACAGGAGTAGACTCGTCAAAGGAGTTCCATGATGTGTCCCCCACCATCGACATGAAATAAACATCGGAAAGTGATGTAAAATGGTGAATCAAATGCATATGGATTGTCACGAGGATGAAAGATGGTAATACTGCGGAGTGGTTGGTTCAAAGTGAAACTTCCCTTGAACATTGTGAGGCATAACAGCTGACTTGGCAACATTGACTCAATGAGTACCAAGAACATAATGTGATGATAATCAAAGCACCCTTCGACTCAAAAAAAAAAAGTATAATGACACATATAATTGTTTATGACTCAGAGACAAGCAGATTACCCAACTGTAAGACAAGACGCAAAAATGTGCCATGTTCAAGGGCGACAACAAATAACTACCAAAATTCTTTCCAGGAATTTGACCCACTTCCCTCAATACAAACCACCCCCCCCCCCCCCGCACCATGATTGGTGAGTTCCTCTTTGTTTTTTAACAAGCTCGAGGAGGATAACAAATGTTCGGTATAGCTCATCTTCGATGAGTCCCTCATCACATGTTTCATGAACCTGAAGAAGGAAGGGTGCGGTCATGTATGGGTCTTCGATGCATAATTTAATAATCCCAAAGAAGGAAATCTCAGTGGTATTTTCAAGTTTAGAGAGTCTAAAAAGATCTTAACGACGACTCCAAGGGTTTTCTTTTTCGTAAATTTAGTCCCCCAAGTCCGGAAAAGTGTAAAACAATACAAGGGAGAACTCTTCTAGTCGAGGTTGACTAGAGTGTTCCTTTTTCATAATTAGTCCATCTGTTGGGCCTCAGAAATGTCACTTTTATATCCTCTTTTTCCTTCACTATTCCTTACATTTCATCTCCCCATTAACCTTCCATCACACCATTTCCTTAATGATACTTGGGTTTCTAATTATTATTTTCCATTGTATTCATTTTAGTATTATAAGTGAATTTGTGATTAAATATTCAAAAAATGACATATTTTCATTATATATCAAGGTTGGATGAGTTTGATGATGTGTGCAAGCATATTTCAAGATTTCAACAAAGTCAAATATTACCACCTAACCTCAAATTCAAATTTCATATTCAAGCTTTGAAGATTTGAAGAATATTTGGGACAATCATTCAAGCATATTCAAAGGAAAAGATCATGGAGATTTTGATAGGATATCTTATCCAAGATATGAGTGGAGGATTTGAAGGAATAAGTTGAGAGAATAATGGATCTTTAATTATGACACTCGTGTATATAAGAGAGTGTTCTCTCTTCATGAGGGTCGTCATGTTATTCATAATTGGGGGATTATCTTGGAGAGTTAGAGATCATGTAATTCATAATTTAGTCTTGTAATTAGGAGAAGGGGATTCTTAGCTTTGTTATTCTTTCATGCTTTGTCATTTGACTCTTGTAATATAGTTTGAGATTGATATATTGTGTGAGCTCACATATGTCTTTTTTCATCCAACTCTTCACAAGTTGTATTGCTTTGTTAGGGTCCTAACCTGCACATAGGTAGAACAATATATTTGGGTGTAATAAAGGTCAATATTAATAAGGCCTTCCAATAAAATAGAATAAGGCAGATGTAAGAAGACCTAATAGAAGCTTCAGCTTCTAGAAGGATCTTCCTCTAGATGCTTCTTTTTTGTATAAATAGGAGTCGAGGGTATGAGAACCCTAACTTGAATATTATTGTAATAGATCTCTGCTCAACTGGAGGTTGCCCCCTCGAAGAGGCCCGTGACCATTGCTTTCAAATTCAAAGTGTTATTTCTGTTATTATTCTCATATCATTTCAGTGCTATTGTGGTGAATGTTCTAGTTATATTGTTGTTATTCTGCCATTTCTTTCATTTTATTTTTGTTCTGCATACATTTTATATCTGGTATATTACAAGTGGTATCAGAGCACTTTCCTCAGCAGAAAGTGTGGGTTAAATTTTTTTTCAGGGTAGAGACGTATTCCGACGTCTTTAAGCCACAAAGATCTATCGTTATGCGCATAAACCCGCGGTTGAGGGATTCATACACACAGGAAATACAAGTGGTACTTAAGCGTGCATCTATTGGCCACCCTTATAACCCCTGTTGGTACCCCTTCGAGTGATAGCGCATCAGACAACACATGTGTATGGATCGGCCTAGATTACCTTAAATCCCTCTTTAGATAAACCAATCGGTCGCCTGACTTCTATAGTGTCACCGAGAAAAGCACTCGGGAAGATACTCTCTAGTACCTGGGTAGTCGAGTAGTACGGCTAAGGGTACGGTCTATCCTCCTTAGTTAGTGCCCTGAGATATTGGGCCGAGTACTACTGTTGGACCCCACACGTATATCAAAGAGCTATAGAACAAGGAAAACCCTTATCTGTAGAACCCTTGAATACCTAACCCTTGGGGACAGAAACATAAACAAATTAAAACAGACAAGATTTACTGCCGCGCAACTGTGTTCGGGTTGCCAAGTAAATACACATTTCTTTTTGGTTAAGAATTTGGGCATTTCCTCTCTATAATATTCTTCATACTGAAGTCTAACTCCACAGGTGTTAAAAAAAAAAAAAAAAAATCTGGAAATTTTTTCACCATTATTTGAGACCTATTCCATTGGATTCATATATTTTCCCTTATCACATCCATCCATACCATTTTTTGGAAAAAAAAATTACCCCGCCCACCCCTTTTCAGTTACCCCATCCTCATGGCCCATACTCGTAGCCAAGACTTGGAAGCTCGCTTCAACACCTTGCAATCTGGTCTCATTGAGACCCAACAAGAAGTGAAACAACTCAGTGCCAATGTTGTCGCCATCAATACAACCATGCACTCCTCAAGGGAAGAAATCAAACAAGATCTCACCACCCAGCTTGAATCAATATTTTCGGCACTCTACACCAAACTGCATATCCCTATAAATAACCCTTCCTCTTCCTCACCTCCACATACTGACGGTGACCATTCCCCTCATTCCCATAACTTTCAGAACCATCACTTTCAACGTGACCTACGCCTTCCACGGGTGGATGTGACCAAATTTGATGGCTCGGACCCCACTGGTTGGGTAACCCAAATGGAACATTATTTCTCTTTATACAGCATTACAGATGACTTGGCCAAACTCCAGTATGGTGTTCTCCATCTAGATCAAGAACGTTGGCA
>ML852688.1:13238-30164 GCA_009831015.1 Picea engelmannii | reverse complement strand
TAATTTCAATTTCCGCAATTTCAAATTATGCAATTTCGATTTTTGCAACTGTGAAGAGGTTTTCATGTGTTTCAGCAAGTGTGGTTTTCAATTTTCTTTATTTTTTATTTGGGTGTTGTAAGAACCCCTTTTTGCAATATGATTTAACTATGAGTGTCATCTTGGAACAGCTCGCTCAGATCCTTGCGAAAGTTGAGATCTCCTCTTCTCACGAAGAGGAAATATTGACAGCAGCCACGAGCTTAAATACTCCTCCAGAAACGAACAAGGAATCAACATCTGAGGAACTTGAGGAGGAAAATGAGGAGCTACAGTATGATCTAAGCGAAGGAAACTACGCTTACAGAAGCTATATCGAACGATGGTTTCAAGCGACTACCAGGTTAGATTATTTTAATTTTTCTTTTTATTTTGTTAATTTGCAGTTACAGCAACTAGATTCATTCACTCTTGAATATTTTCATTATTCATTTGAAAAATTGCCACTGAACATATTGTTGTTACTGTTGCGTGCTTGGCTACATTAGAAATTTGCCTACACATAACTAATTTCTAATTCTAAATTAACATAGAATAGGTAGGCTAACGAATAAAACAATGTTTTTGCTATGATTTTTTTTAATAAGTATGCTCTCCTCCGCGCTTCGTGCAATCGCGAGGATCAGAAAATAGGGATGATTTTGAATGAATGTTTTTGTGTCCATCCTTTGACCTGCAAATAAACATAGTAAAAAAAATTAACGAATAAAAACAAAACCAATTTACATGTTGTTACAGCATGTTGATACAGTGAAAATTTTCATTGTTACAGCATGCTGATACAACGAAATTTTACATATTGTTACAGCATGCTGAAACAGTGAAATTTCTACATGTTGGTACAGCGACATTTTACATGTTGTTTCAGCGAAATTTTACTTGCTGAAACAGTGACGTTTTTTCTAAATTTGCAGATCTGCAAACAATAAAACAATAAAACATTAGATGAATAAAAACAAAATGAAATTTTACATGTTACAGCATGCTGAAACAGTGAAATTTCTACATGCTAATACAGTGAAATTTTACATGCTGTTACAGCATGCTGAAACAGTGAAATTTCTACATGCTGATACAGTGAAATTTTACATGTTGTTACAGCATGCTGAAATAGTGAAATTTCTACATGCTGATACAACGAGATTTTACATGTTGTTACAACGAAATTTTACTTGTTGTAACAGTGTTGTTTTTGCTGTAACAGTGATTGAACAGTGTCATGCATGCGCTCTTCTCATTTTTAACTTCTGGTCTGGTCTATTTATGAAACTGGGTTCTGCTTGCAATTGGTTGAATTGCGTTTTCCACCCATGCTAAACCTGTAGCCTGGAAACAAAAACAAAACCTGCAATTGTGACAACGAAATAAGAAAATACTTCGGTGGTCTTCTCCTAGATCTGTGATAGCAAACAACAAAACAATCAATTGATTAGTCAAGTCCTCTTTCTTTTCCTCACCTCTGATGAATGAGAATCCACACGTGATTTTTGTCACAAATTTCGGTAACTAGAATGATATGCTAGTGAGAATTTTATGGGATTGATTAAGTTATTGTACATTTTAAGATCTCAAGAAGATTTCAGAATCAATCCTTTCTGGAGTCGATTGTTAGCTTCCAATTGATGACTCGATCTCATTCTTTGTTGACCATTCTACTACCGAGAGATTGAAGATATTTTCCTGTCGGAGGTTGCAAAACTAAAATCCATCTGTCATTTGATTGTGTATCAATTCGATTTGCAGCAATCTTCTTGCCAATTCATCTCTTCCAAAATTAAATGATGGTCTTGATATATGGTATTGGAGATATGTTTCTAGATGTCATGAATTTCTTTCTCTCGCTGGACATTTTTCCCAAATTTAATTTCACGAGAAAGATCTAGTTTGATTTCTCACATTGAAATTGTCCGTCACTTGACATCCATTTGCAGACAGTCAACTTCGGGTGAAATTTATGAGTAAACAGTGACAAATTTTAAAAATCCGGCACATGGGTTTTGTACAGAATGGTCTTATTTAGTTGACTTGGGAGTGGTTTTTGAAAATTCTACTTAGTTTGAGAGAAGTTCGCATTTTTATGAACATGAAAATATAGATTTTGGGATGGCTAGTTTTCCAACGTGACACACAAACACAGGCAGCATGAACATCAGTGGGATCTATTGATAGAGCTTTGATTGCATGCACAACGGAGAAATATAAAGAGAATAACTCATAACCATGGGCAGAATGTATCAATTTAGGAGGGCGGAGTCAATAAAATTTTGATAAAATATTTGTGCTCTCGGCATCAATGATTGATGTATTTTTGCAGGCATTATGTTACTTTCTTCAGGATTGACGTTTGCGTTTGCTTACGGGTTGATATTTTTCACAGAGACTTGTATGCTTTGGAGGTTCAATATATTTGATGACGTATAGGTTTGATTATGCATAAAAACAATCAAAATCAATGCTAGAAATTTGAATAATTGCTTGGACTTTAGTAACAATTATCAGCAACTCTATTATACTTCTGCGCATTGGAAGACTTGATGAAACTGAGACACTTAATTGGTTTTGTCATATGTGTACAATAATGTTATGTTTATTGTTTTCCTTTAAGCGTAATTTTTCTTTTATTTTTCATTTTCTTTTGTTGTAATATAGAAATAAAACAAAAACAATAAAAATATATAAAAAACCATAAAATAAAATAAAATAAAAGAACATTTCATTTCTTTGTTTATTTTTGTTTTAATAATAATAAATGACATTTATTTATTTGTTTGTTTGTTTAGAGTTAATGAAATTAGTTTATATATATAAACTAATAAAAATAAAAATGTAAAGATATTTTCTTTATTTTCTTTGTTTAAGGATAAATAAACAAAATTTTAAAAATATATATATATATATATATATATATATAATAAAATATAAAATTGCAAATGGACATTTTAAAAACATTTTTGAAAACAATAATAAATGCATGTTTTTATGTTTCACATTAATTTGTTTTCCTTAAAACATTTCACGCAGCGATCGACGATGAAACAAGTACAACAACAACAGGTATCAAAACGCATTCTATTTTCTTTGATTTAGCACATTCATACTTATTTTTGCATGATATGTTTTTCGCAAATCTCACAATTTTCATGCAGGATTTGTACTAAGTTTTTTCAGGTTCAGGCACAATCACATTTTGTTGCTGAAGTGATTTTCAAGAATCACAAAATTCTTCAAAGAACACATGCTTTGCTAAACAACTTGAAGGAGTTGTTACTCAACAAAAACAGTTTTGCTGATACACAGAAACTTTTTTAGCATCTTGATGTTTGTTGTTACACAAAAACATTTTGTTGTTACACGAAAACTTTTTGCGCATCTTGTTGTTTGTTATTACACAGCGACCATGCTGATACTCAGAAACATTTTGCCAAATTTTCGCATTTTGCCAAATTTCATGCTATGACACTATCCCATTTCTCCTTCAAAGCTGATTAATCATCTCGATGTTGAAGCCCATATTCCATTGCCTTAACTTTCATGACTTCATACATGCCTATTCTTTTCTGAGTTACATACATTCCCTTATCTTTTTCAGCTCATTTTTGCCTTTCCAGTTTTCCTTCTGAATAAAACAAACCCCCTTTCCATGATTACATCGCCTTGCCATAAACCCTGTTGCTACTGAGATCTTTACATCTATAGTCATACCAATCTTTTTACAAACTCATGTTGACTGATGTGGGATTCCTTAAGGCCCACCTTTCAACAGTCTTGCCCCATCGACCTCAACACCTTATCTGGGATATAGACTAGAGTTCATTTTGAGTACCTAGAGGCTTGCATGCCTTAATGGCAATTTCTCTCATTGATAATCATGGGAATACATCAATGTCCCTTGATCATCGGATCTTGCGAGTGGCTCGACATCAGCACATCTATTCGCACTTCGCAAGATGTACTCGGGTACCTTGACACTCATTGACATCAATGGTGATTTGCCTCGCATTGGTTAACGACACTCGTCAATGGTCGATAATCCAATGATTTATCTTCATGCTCGACACCGACACATTTATTCGCATGACTAGAATTGTACCATTGATTTGTAGCAGGTGAAGACTATACACTCTTTCATGATCCCCTCGGCAGTTGCAGTAGTTTGATTTCAGATCTATGAGAGTACCACAGTTCCATATTCTTTGCCTTTGACATTTCTCATGATTCAGAAGTAGTTGCAGTTACAACAGTTACAGTACAGCAATGCAACTACAGCCGTAGTTACATTTTCATGATCTTGCAACAGTGACACCTTCCTTCTTCCAACAGTCACAGTTAGATATTATTTGCTCCAACAGTTACAACAATTGCAGCGACAGCACTAGTCACACTTTCCTGACCCACCAGCCGCAACAACTACATCTACTTTTTGGGTAAGTGGAGGTATGTTCTTTTCTAATCTTTAATCATGTAATTCCTTATTTGCTAGTAATGAATAACTTTGGAAAATTCTCTCACCATGCTCTATTCCTTTTTCAGTTTCATAACCTATGACAAGTTGCATAAGGATATGCAACCACTTCAGTTGGGGGGGGAGGGAACCTATATTCACTACATACCATTATTCCATTTTACCATCTCATCATTCCATTTATGATTCACTAACATTTCTTTTCCAACAACACTTTGTTGCATTTCGATTGATATACATATTGGCATAATTCATAAAGATAAAGAAAAGGATTTCTTATACACAATGATGCTTTCTTATGCACATTGATAGCTTATTATTTCCAGTGAGTAAATGGCTAAATTATTGCAGCAAGAAAATAAATAAGTGAAATGAATGTTGTTAACACAAGAACCAACATTTTTTGTATTCATGGTTGTGACACAAGAACCAACCATAAGAAAATTTTGCATATTGTTACACATATTTCACATGTTGTTACACATGTATTTTACATGTTGCTACTCTTGTATTTCAAATCCTGGAAATATTCCTTATTAAAAAGGTATCATCAATCAAAGCCAAAGTCTGAATGCCAAAATTTCTTAAGAAGATCCATGCATGGTTGCATGAGGACATGCAACAAGTTGAGTTGGGGGGTATGTTGGGCCTCAGAAATGTCACTTTTATATCCTCTTTTTCCTTCACTATTCCTTACATGTCATCGTCCCATTAACCTTCCATCACACCATTTCCTTAATGATACTTGGGTTTCTCCTTATTATTTTCCATTGTATTCATTTTAGTATTATAAGTGAATTTGTGATTAAATATTCGAAAAATGACATATTTTCATTATATATCAAGGTTGGATGAGTTTGATGATGTGTGCAGGCATATTTGAAGATTTCAACAAAGTCAAACATTACCACCTAACCTCAAATTCGAATTTCATCTTCAAGCTTTGAAGATTTGAAGAATATTTGGGACAATCATTCAAGTATATTCAAAGGAGAAGATCATGGAGATTTTGATAGGATATCTTATCCAAGATATGAGTGGAGGATTTGAAGGAATAAGTTGAGAGAATAATGGATCTGTAATTATGACACTCATGTATATAAGAGAGTGTTCTCTCTTCATGAGGGTCATCATGTTATTCATAATTGGTGGATTAGCTTGGAGAATTAGAGATCATGTAATTCATAATTTAGTCTTGTAATTAGGAGAAGGGGATTCTTATCTTTGTTATTCTTTCATGCTTTGTCATTTGACTCTTATAATATAGTTTGAGATTGATATATTGTGTGAGCTCACATATGTCTTTTGTCATCCAACTCTTCACAAGTTGTATTGCTTTCCTAGATTAATTTCCTGCTTTCCTAGTTAGTCTTTCAATGCTTTCCTAGATTAATTTCATTTCAGCAATTTAGATTAGATTACTTCTACTTCAGTCCTGTATATATAGTGAGTGTGCTTCGTAAGCCTACGAACCTCGAATTGACAAATTAAATAGTTGGGCAAGTACTACAACGGAATTAAACGACAATATTTCCGCCTAACACCATCCACTCCTAGAAAGGGTTGAACTTATATCGAATAGATGCCCTTTCAAATATTTTAACAAGTGTGAAAGGAAACAAGCTCACTCAACAATCTTTTTATGTTTAGGGAATCTGAAAAGAGTTTAAAGGAGACTCCAAAAAGTTCATTTTTCATATAGTTTTTATGAGCCTGAAAAAGTGATAAAAATATGCTTGGTTGTACTCCAAAGAGTTCCTTTTTCATATAGTTTTTACGAGTCCAAAAAAGTGATAAAAACATGCTCAGTTGTCTGCTTCATTTTTTAACGAGCTTGACACAGAAAGCGGACTGTTCTCGGGGTAGGTTTCATTTTTACACAAGCTTAAAATAGAGAAAAACTATGCTTGGGGTAGGTTTCTCATCGAGATGGATGTCAGTGGCCTCCCACCTATTTCAACTGACTCATTTTGGTAGTTTTCCAGTTGGACAGTTTTTTCCTAGTTTTCGAGTCCCTCACTTCCGAGGCCTTTTTGAGGCCTTAAACAATGTTTTTAGGGCTCGCCATAGTCAAACTGACAAATTTTTTAAATTTTGACGGCAACATGTGTATTTCTCGGATAGACCTTTCCAACATGTTATCGTGCGCCTAAATCAGAGATCGTATGCAAAAGTTATGACCCCAGGAAGTTGATGTACTAGTTTACCTCAACGAGGCCCACATGACTTTTGGCGCTTCATCTCCTAGGGTTAGGTTTCTGGATGTCTAGGGTTTTAGTATTCTTGTTTATTGTAAAAAGGCTTGGAGAGCCTGATTGTAACCATCTTCTTGCGAATGAGCGTAGCCGTCACATCTCTTCTCAAATATAAGACGCCACCATTCTAGCAAGCTTGTTTTCTGCAGCATTTTACAGTTTCAGCACATTTTCTTATTGAATAGAAGCCAGTTTCATTATATCTTTGTTATTCTTGTGTCTCTATTTTAATAACAATAATAATATGTATTCATTTTCATTCTGCTCATATAATCTGGATCAGTGGTATCAGAGCGGCCTGCTCCTTGTCATTCTTAATGCATGTCCCAGACGAGGTCAAGGTACAAAGAATTGGGATTCGAGCTTGCTTCTCTTGAGGACAAAATATATTGCATGCCTAAGAGACCTCTCATGGTAGGAGAAAAGAAAGATGACGGGACATGATATCCTTTCAAAATGTTGCTCGAGGAAGCCCTCACGCAACAAAGGAACGAAATGATGGATAGTTTTGTGCAAATCCTTTAGCGGCTACCAACAGGCGACACAACTTCCTTGAATGGAGGCGTTGCCCCCTTCAAGGTACCAATCAACTTTGATATTCCCATACTTGAAGGTCAGATAGACGCAGATGTTGTAGACAAATGGTTGAATCTGCTCGAAGGGTATTTTTTTGTCCATAACTTTTTGAACAGAGAAAATATTATGTTTGCACTACTCAAAGTCGTTCCCCATGTCAAAGATTGGTGGGAGACTTTCTGTGAGCAAAAAGAAATAGATGAAACCTGAGTATTTATAGTCATAGTCACCTGGGAGTCCTTCAAGGATGATATCAAGGAACAATACTACCCTATCGGAAGTTATGATGAACTATATACAAAATGGACCACACTGCGGCAGGAAAGAGACCAAGCAGTGCCCGAGTTCACAAATATCTTCCATACCTTGCGCACCAAGATGGGTATTAAATATTCCAAGCGACATCTAGTGCTCAAGTATCATGGTGGTCTACTCTCTATTAGAGAATGAGGAGAGCAAGTGACATATCCAAGAACTGTTCCACACGGGGCACATCTGTGCCATCTCATCATCCCATGGGAGACAAATTGTGTTGGTACAGAAGAAAGACGGGACCTAGTGACTCTACATTGATTACCGAGCCCAAAATAAAATCACAATCAGAAATTAGTACCTGATTCCCAGAATCGATGATCTCCTTGATCAACTCAAGGGGGACAAATAATTCAGTAAGATTGATCTGAAGTCTGGCTACCACCAGGTTCCCATAGAACAGACAGATGTATGGAAGACTGCCTTCAAGTCAAAAGAAGATCTTTTTGAATGGTTGGTCATGCCTTTTGGTTTGACAAATGCTTCAACAACTTTCATGAGGTTGATGGATGATATCCTGTGACCTTTCTTTAATACTTTTGTAGTGGTGTATCTCGATGACATCCTCATCTACAACAATACCTAGGTGGAACACTTGCAGCATATTCAATAGGTTTTGCACACCCTGTGGTAGCATAAGCTATATGCCAACATGGAAAAATGCTACTTCGTCATGAACAGGGTCTAGTACCTAGCCTATGTCGCGGATCAACATGGTGTGCATGTGGACCCAACCAAGATCCAGGTCATCCGTGACTGGCCAACCCCAACCACACTCACTGAGCTTTAGATATTCTTAGGCCTTGCCAATTTCTATCGCAAGTTCATGTTGGGATTCTCTCATATTGCATGGGCCCTCAACCAAGTAACCAGGGGTGGTGGTAAGGAAAAATTTGTGTGGGGCCTATCCCAATAGTAAGCGTTTGATTATTTAAAGTAGTGCTTGTGCTCAACCCCAGTACTTTCATTACGAGACCTGCAGCAGCCCTTTAAGATCGAGACAAATGCTTTGGAGTATGTTGCTAGCGCATTTCTAACTTAGCATGGCCACCCCGTGGCCTATCATAGTGAGACACTATCAGATGTTGTCCATAAGTACCCTACTTACGACAAATAAATGTACTCCATTATGCAATCTTGTCGCCAATGGACACATTACATTCTCAGGAAGGAGACAGTCATCCACGCAGATTATAAGCCACTACATTTCATGCAGACACAAGGAAAATTGTACAATAACCACCATCAGAAGTGGTCCACATACTTGCAACAATTCCACCTCAACATCAAGTATAAAACTGGCAGTAGCAACCAAGTTGTTGATTGCCTCAGCCAAACTCCAGTCGCGACACTCACCGCAGTGCTAGAATCTTACGGCCATGAGACCTCTGGATGGGCCAACCTCTATGAGATAGACCCTGACTTCGCCACCACATACCAAATGTTGGACGCAAACTCAGTTGTCGCTAATTTCCATCTTCAATATGACCTATTATGCCGACTAGGCCATCTTTATGATCCATCAACTGAGTGAGCGAAGCTGATTTGGGAAGCCCACTATAGTCGGGTGGAAGAGCACTTCCGCATCAAAAAGACAGTGGTAGTGTTGCAAAAACATTTCTACTGGTCGAAACTTCAACAAGATGTCAACAAGTATATCAGGTCCTGCACTGCCTATGTTATTTCCAAACTGACCACTAAGAAATAGGGCATGTACACCCCCTACCTAATCTTGACTGGCTATGGGAATCCATCTCAATGGACTACATGTCAGGCCTTTCGTCCACCAAGAGGGGAAATGACTATGTCTTTGTGGTTGTTGATCGCTTTTCCAAGATGGCAATCTTGGCCGCATGTAAGAAGAGCATCACAACAGAGGCCATTACCAAGCTCTTCTTTGAACAAGTCTAGGTACATTTTGGAATCCCACAAACCATTGTCTCATATCGAGATAGTTGGTTCCTCAACACATTCTGATCAAGCCTCTAGTCACTACTGGACACCAAGTTCACCAAATCCACTGCCTTCCACCCCTAGACAGATGGCCAAACTGAGGTCGTCAATTGGATGATCGTGCATATCCCACGCATGTACAATTCCAAGCACCCTCGCACATGGGATGAGAGTCTTCCCTATGTTCAAAATAGCTACAACAGAGCTCTATATAGCTCAACTGACCACAGCCCCTTTTAGGTCGGGTTGGGATTCCAACCATTGGGTCCCATGGATGTTGCACTACCTCTTGTGGCCACCCCAACCGATTCATCACATGTTCCAACTGAAGATGAAAAAGCCTTCCGGTTCATTGAACAGATCCAACACATCCGCCAACAGGTTCAGGATATTTTACAGAAGTCCAATTCCAACTACAAGCAGCGCCATGATCAACACCGAGTGCCACATAAGTTTCAGGTGGGAGACAAAGTGTGGTTACACTTGTGGAAAGAACTCCTTATAGGGCCTCATCGAAAGCTTCGCCCACTCCATTACAAACCTTACACCATCACCAAGGTTGTGGGTCACAATTCTCTTGAGCTCAGCATTCCCCCTTTCCTTGGCCTACACCCAATGTTCAACATGGATCTCCTTCGGCCATACTTCCCACCATTATTGGACACCTTAGAGATAGCAAAACAGTTGACACCAACAAAGCTCAACCTTGACCACATGCAACAGGAATCCAATGAACATATTATGGACACACATGTCAACGGTACTCGGCTGCAAAGGATCCAACTTTATCGTGTTGTCAAAGCAGGGCAGCTCCTACACCAAGGCAAGTGGCTCACTGGGGGCCAAATTCGACAGAAATTTTCTCATCTGATGGGGGAACTCAATGCAATGGAGACCATTGCTTCTTAAGGGGGGAGGATTGATCTAGATGGATGTCGTTGGCTTCCCACCTATTCCAACTGGCTCATTTTGGCAATTTACTGCTTTGGCAGTTTTTTCCTAGTTTTCGGATCCCTCACTTTCGAGGCCGTTTTGAGGCCCTAAAAAACGTTTTTAGGGCTCGCCACAGTCAGATTATAAACTTATTCGAATTCGGATGGCAACATGTGTATTCCTTGGATAGACCTTTCCAAGGGGCTATCGTGCACCTAAAACGAAGATCGTATGCAAAAATTACAACCCCGGAAAGCTAATGTACTAGTTTACCCCAACGGGGCCCACATGGATTTTGGCGCTTCATCTCCTAGGGTTAGGTTTTTGGATGTCTAGGGTTTGGGAATTCCTATTTATTGTAAAAAGGCTTGGAGAGCCTCATTGTAACCATCTTCTTGTGAATGAGCACAGTCGTCGCATCTCTTCTCAGAGATAGGCCGCCACCATTCTAGCAAGCTTGTTTTTCGTTGTATTTTACAGTTTCATCACATTTTCTTATTGAATAGAAGTTAGTTTTACTGTATCTCTGCTATTCTTGTGTCTCTGTGTTAATAATAATGATAATTTGTATTCATTTTCATTCACCTCATAAAATATGGATCAATGGTATCAGAGCGGTCTGCTCCTTGTCATTCTTAATGCATGTCCCCGACGAGGTCAGGGTACAAATAATTGGGTCTCGAGCTTGTTTCTCTTGAGGAAAAAATCTCTCGCACAGCGAAGCGACCTCTCATGGCAGAAGAAAATAAAGATGATGGGACAGGAGATCCTTTCAAAATGTTTCTCGAGGAATCCCTCACGCAACAGAGGAACGAAGTGATGGATAGTTTTGCGTAAATCCTTCGGTTGCTACCAACAGGTGACGCATCTTCCTTGAACGAAGGCGTCGCCCCCTTCAAGGTACAAATCAACTTTGATATTCGTATATTTGAAGTTCAGATAGACACAAATGTTGTAGACAAATGGTTGAATCTACTAGAAGGGTATTTTTTTGTCCATAACTTTTTGAACAGAGAAAATATTATGTTTGCGCTCCTCAAAGTCGTTCCTCGTGTCAAATATTGGTAGGAGACTTTTTGTGAGCAAAAGGAAACAGAGGAACCCTGATTATTTACAGTTGTGGTTGCATGGGAGTCCTTTAGGGATGCTATCAAGGAACAATACTACCCTGTTGGAAGTTATGACGACCTATACACAAAATGGGCCACACTGTGGCATGAAAGAGACCAATCAGTGCCCAAGTTCACAAATATCTTCCATACCTTGCGCACCAAGTTGGGTCTCAAATATTCTGAGCGACATCTAGTGGTAAAGTATTGCAGTGGTATGCATAGATATATCTAGGCCAAAATGGATTTTTTCGACATCTCGTTCTTGGGCGCGGCCTATCGATATGTCGTTAAAATCGAGCAAAAGCTTAAACAAAAGACATGAAAATTTGGGCTTGGAAATGCCTCATATTAGTAGCAAGTAAAGGGAAGCCCCAACCCGCAGAAAAAAGGATAGAGAAAACATAGACAACCAGTCTAGGCCGCAAGCAAAGAAGGACACTATAAAGACAAAGAAAGATACTGGGAAGTGGTGTGACTTCCATAAGTGCCCCTGGCATAACACAATTGATTGTTGCTCCAAGCAATCTCTAGTGGTTGAGGGGAATGCCTTTGAATCAGATGTGGGTTCTGACTCTGAGTCAAAACTAGAAAGGGGAACACATATCATTGACACGGAACCCAGTGCCACTGTTGCTACCACCAAGGTCCAACTCGATGAACCAGATGAGCCAGAAGAAGGTGAGGGCCTCTTTCATTCACAGATGTGGGTAAAAGGCACCACGTTGCACTTTATCGTTGATAGCGATATCCAAAATAACCTCATCTCAGAAGAGGTCATCAAGCGACTAGCCCTGCCAACAACATCGCACCCACAACCCTACACCTTTGGATGGCTCCGCCAAGGAAGCAACCTTCTCGTCAGCCAATAGTGTCACTTGTCGTACGACATCGATCCCTTCAAATATGAGGTATTGTGTGATGTTGCTCCTCTCGAAGTTTGTAATGTTCTTTTGGGCCAACCTTGTTTATGGAAACTTCATGCTATATATGAATCTAGGCCTCCTAGTGTTATTATTACTTTGAATAGGAAATTATACAGGATCTCTGAGGAAGTCCCACCTAGTGATATTTCCTTGATCTCTGCCAAGAAATGCAGGAAGGTCATCTCTCTGACCGAGACGTTTTTCTTCTTCGTGATTCGCTCTCAGAGTGAACGAAACATTGCAGCCACATCCAGGGCCTTTGTAGTCGACCTCTCCACATAGCAGAAGCAAGTGGAAAAGGTCATGGCATAATACAAAGATATCTTCTCCTCACCTATCAGGGTACCTCTGCACTGTCAGGTCAAGTATCCCATCGATCTGACCCCCGGAACACCACTACCCGATGGTCCAGTCTATTTTCACTCTTTGTTAGAGAATGAGGAGATCAAGTGACAGATCCAAGAACTGCTCCACAAGGGGCACATCCATCCCATCTCATCGCCCTGTGGGAGTCTAATCGTGCTAGTAGAGAAAAAAGACAGGACCTAGTGACTTTGCATTGATTATCGGGCCCTAAATAAAATCACAGTTAGAAACCAATACTTGATTCCCATAATCAACAATCTCCTTGATCAACTCAAGGGGGCCAAATACTTTAGTAAGATTGATTTGAAGTCTGGCTACAACTAGGTTCCCATAGAACAGACAGATGTATGGAAGACCGCCTTCAAGTCAAAAGAGGGACTTTTTGAATGGTTGGTCATGCCTTTTGGTTTGACAAATGCTCCAACAACTTTCATAAGGTTGTTGGATGATATCCTGCAACCTTTTCGCCAATACTTTTGTAGTGGTGTATCTGGATGACATCCTCATCTACAGCAAGACCTGGGCAGAACACTTGCAGCATATTCAACAGGTTTTGCACACCCTATGACAACATAAGCTTTATGCCAACTTGGAAAAATGCTCCTTCGGCATGGACAGGGTCCAATACCTAGGCTACATCGTGGATCAACATGGTGTGCATGTGGATCCAGCTAAGATCCAGGTCATCTGTGACTGTCCATCCCCAACCACACTCACTGAGATTCAAATCTTCTTAGGCCTTGTCAATTTCTATCACAGGATCATGTTGGGATTCTCCCATATTGCATGGGCCCTCTGTTAAATAACTAGGGGTTGTGGTAAGGAAAACTTTGTGTGGGGCCTGTCTCAATAGTAAGCATTCGATGATTTAAAGCAATGCTTGTGGTCAGCCCCAGTACTTTCATTACCAGACCTGCAATAACCCCTTGAGATCGATATAAATACTTCAGACTATGTTGTGGGTGTAGTTCTCACTCAACATGGCCACCCTGTGGCCTATCATAGTGAGCCACTATCAGATGTTTCCCATAAGTACCCTACTTATGACAAAGAAATGTACTCCATTGTGAAAGCCTGCCACTAGTGGAGACATTACATTCTCATGAAGGAGCCATTCATCCACATAGATCATAAGCCACTGCAGTTCATGCAGACACAAGGAAAATTGTAGAATGATCGCCATCAGAATAGGTCCACATACTTGCAACAGTTCCACCTCAACATCAAGTATAAAACTGGTAGTAGCAATCGAGTCCCTGATTGCCTCAGTCGACCTCCAGTCGCAGCACTCACCACAGTGCTAGACTTTTGCAGCCACGAGACCTCCGGATGGGCTAACCTCCATGAGATAGACCCTGACTTCGCCACCACATACCAAATGTTGGGTGTAAACTCAGTTGTCACTAATTTCCATCTTCGGGACAGGTTATTATGCCAATTGGGCCATCTTTGTGTTCCATCAAGTGAGTGAGTGAAGCTGATATGGGAAGCCCACTACAGTCGGGTGGCAGAACACTTCGACGTCAAAAAGACAGTGCTAGTGCTGCAGAAACATTTCTACTGGTCGAAACTTGAATAGGATGTCAGCAAGTATATCAGGTCCTGCACTGCCTGCATTATTTCCAAATTAACCACTAACAAACAGGGCATGTACACCCCCTACCTACTCCTGACAGGCCATGGGAATCCATCTCAATGGGTTACATGTCGGGCCTTTTGTCCACCAAGAGGGGAAATCACTGTGTCTTTGTGGTTGTTGGTCACTTTTCCAAGATGGTGATCTTGGTCACCTGCAAGAAGATCATCACAATAGAGGCCACCGCCAAGCTCTTCTTTGAACAAGTCTGGGTACATTTTGGAATCCCACAAACCATTGTCTTAGATCGGGACAGTTGGTTCCTCAACAAATTATGGTCGAGCCTCTGGTCACTACTAGACACCAAGCTCACCAAATCCACTGCCTTCCACCCCCAGACAGATGGCCAAACTAAGGTCGTCAATCGGATGATCGTGCATATCCATGTACAATTCCAAGCAGCCTTGCACATGGGATGAGAGTCTTCCATGTGTTTAGCATAACTACAACAGAGCTCTACATAGCTCAACCGACCATAACCCCTTTCAGGTCGGGTTGGGATTCCAACCATTGGGTCCCATGGATGTTGCACTACCTCTTGCGGCCACCCCGACCAATTCATCACTTGCTCCAACTGAAGCTGAAAAAGCCTCCTGGTTCATTGAACGGATCCAACACATCCACCAATAGGTTAAGGATATTTTACTGAAGTCTAATGTCAATTATAAGCAGTGCCATGATCAACATCGAGTGCCACATAAGTTTCAGCTGGGAGACAAAGTGTGGTTACACTTGCAGAAAGAACACCTTATAGGGCCCCATCAAAAGCTTCACCCACTCTGTTACGGACCTTACACCATCACCAAGGTTGTGGGTGAGAATTCTTTTGAGCTCAACATTCCCCCTTTCCTTGGCCTGCACCCAGTGTTCAACGTGGATCTCCTTTGGCCATACTTCCCACCATTATTGGACACCTCAGAGATGGCAGAATAGTTGACACCAACAGAGTTCAACCATGACTGCATGAAATAGGCATCCAGTTATCATATTGTGGACACACAGGTCAAGGGCACTCTGCAACGAAGTATCCAGCTTTATCAAGTTGTCAAAGCAGTGCAACTCCTGCACCAAGACAAGTGGCTCACCTGGGGCAAAATTCAGTAGAAATTTCCTCATCTTATGGGGGTGCTCAATGCAATGGAGACCATTGCTTCCTAAGGGGGGAGGATTGATCCATATGGATGTCGGTGGCCTCCCACCTATTCCAAGTGGTTCGTTCTGGCAGTTTTCCAATTTTCCAGTTTTTTCCTAGTTTTCGGGTCCCTGACTTTCAGGGCCATTTTGAGGTCCAAACAGTGATTTTAGGGCTCACCACAGTCAAACCAAAGGAAAAGTTAGATTCTGACGAAAAAATGTGTATTCATGGGATAGACCTTTCTAATGGGCTATCGTGCGCCTAAAACAAAGATCGTATGCAAAAGTTACGACCTCGGGAAGTTAATGTACTAGCTTACCCCAATAGGGCCCACATGACTTTTGGCGATTCATTTCCTAGGATTAGGTTTTTGGATTTATAGGGTTTTGGCATTCCTGTTTATTGTAAAAAGGCTTGGAGAGCCTCATTATAACCATCTTCTTTTGAATGAGCACAGTCATCACATCTCTTCTCATAGATAAGCCGCCACCATTATAGCAAGCTTGTTTTCCGCTGCATTTTACAGTCTCAGTACATTTTCTTATTGAATGGAAGCTATTTTTATTGTATCTTTGTTATTGTATCTCTATTATTCTTGTGTCTCTGTGTTAAGAATAATAATAATCAGTATTCATTTTTTTTCTGCTCATAAAATACGGATTAGTTTCATTTTTACACAAGCTTGAAACGAAGAAAAACTATGTTGATTAAGGTTGATTATCATTGATGTCAACCCTTGAAGAAAGCCCAGTAGCACAAAGGTTTCGGTAATGGACCCAAGTTTGTTTGATGTAAAAATGACTCGTTATTGTCTTTTCATGGTTGATAATAAGTAGAAATGGATGAACTCCAAAGTGGTCCCCTTATGGTGAAAGCCCTCACGGGAAGACGCTTTGCGGATTGAGTTATCCTAGAAGTATGGTTAGAGAACCCATGCTTATTTGTGGAATAATGAGATGAAGGTTAGTGAATTTGTTAGTGAAAATACCCTATATGGATATTGCTTTTCATTCCATTTCTGGTGGTATGTGGAACATCACATAAATCCTCACGGTTAGAGAGTTATGGCCATGAGAAGTTGGAGAACTCAGGTTTGGGTAATGGACCCAAGTTTGTTTGATGGATAATGGTATGAGTTTTGATATATTTGCAGGTAATACTATTCTATATGGATGGTACATGTCATTCCATTTCTGGTGGTATGTGGAATGTCACATAACTCCT
>ML852687.1:6688-17449 GCA_009831015.1 Picea engelmannii | reverse complement strand
AATGAAACTAGTCCCACTCAATTTGGATACTCTAGCAAGAAGTTATGATTGTTTTACCTGGAACACCTTCTTGAGACTAGTCAATAGGACTAGTCAGACACCCTATCTTACACAAGGTGTATCTACAAATTTAAGATGACCCAGAAGCTGAATTTTTTACCATAGATACCTTACTAATTTTTGTAAATGGAATCCAGATTTCAGGGTCTGAAACGTTACAGAAATTTTTTTATAGCAAAAATTCCGCAATGACGCATTTCAGGATGATTCCAGAACCCTATCTTGTATAGGTTGTATCTCCGAAAGTATAATGCCTCAGGATTGGAATTTTTAACCCAACGTACCTTGATCCGTCTACTAAATATCCTCCTAGTCGTTCCTTCTAAAACATTGTAGAAAAATCGTTATATCGAAAATTCCATGGTGTCTCAGATGTAGCAGCGAAACCCCAAGACCTTGAGCTCTGATACCATATGTTAAGAACCAAACATCAATATAGCATAGAAAAACCTCAGGAAAAGTACTCAGCGCCTTGAAAAAGAGATAATCTTAGATAATAAGCCTATTTGGGGGGGAAACCTCCTTTTACCCCACTTAAATGTTCAAGTACAAGATGATTCAAAATGAAAATGTCTCCTTGGTATATATAGAAGACTAGGAGGTATAATTACAACTAATGGCCTAAAGCTGACATAAATAAAATAACATTACTAATATAATATGCCCCAATTAAGGGGTAATAACCCAATATCAGGGCTTAACAAAACTTTACTCACAACGCCGAATTCTTAGAGGACTTCAAAAAGAAGGAATGTCAGCAATCCAGGAAAAACCTATCCGACCTGATCAAAGATTGGTGTTCGCATCCTACGAAATTCAGAGTTGACTCTAATGGAATTTATTCAATCTAATCATTGGATCCCCAATTCATGTATATTGCGATGATGGTCTATAGACTGTATGGGAAGGAGGACACTGCTCACTTTTTTCTCCCATGGGTACCGCTCATTCACACAGTAGTTGAGGGATTCTCTTTCGACTGGGCCAAATTGTTGTCAAACAGTCTAGCCAGCCGAATTACAGAATATCGAGCACAAATGGTGAGTGGGAAAGCATCTTCATTTTTTATGTCTTCTTACGTTATGGATGTTATTTTCTTCATGACACCTTTCCCATTAATGAGCTGGAGATGGACTCCAACCAATGAAGAGCCTATTCATGTGTACCACTCGAAACTCTGGGAAGATAAAGCCAAAGAATTCGTTTATGAGATTTTCAATTGGGTAATGGTACCAATGCATGTCACTATTTTTGGCCATCCGCCTCCCAGTATTTCAGATAAAATCATGGCCAACCTAAGCAGCGTGGCAGACTAGTATATAGAAGCAGAGTCTTCATACATCAGAGTTTTTGGCAGCTCTGTTCCCCCATATTCTCTATCATTGTTCTTTCCAGATAATCTAGTATGTCGCGACATTGCCGAGAAAATTGTGCTCGGTGGGATAAGCAAAGAGCTCAAAGGAGTTCAGAAGAAGGTATGGCCACCCTTCCCCATTCACATTGGTACATATTCTTTATTAGATTTCAGCCATGCCAAAGCAGAGGCCAGTGCCTTGGAGGAAATGAAATTAATATACATCGAGTTTAAGAAACATGACTCTAATAAGGTTGTGAGTAATCACATGGCGAGTTGTGGTCTAAAAATATTCGAGCACGAAGACTCACCTCATGATGAAATTTTCCGAGGAGTGAGGTCCTACTCAGAAGTCTTAAGTCGTATTCAAGCTCTACTACCCAGAGATATGGTCGAATTCTATAAATCCCAGGAGCACCAAAGAAGTTGCCTCCCCAAAGTTTTATAGGGAAAAACCTCAAAACCTTCGGGTACATAGCAAGTAGAGGCCAAAGGTTCAACGAATGCAAGCTCTGGAAAACAAGAGATTCAGGCAAAGATCAAGGAAACTGGGACCTCGAATCAAGAAGTCAAGATCCCCAATGAAGAAGAAGGAAACCCAGAGGCAGTTACACCGGGTAAACACATCGAAGGTCAAGCAGAGATATCCTCGAAAGGGGTAGGTGACATACCATTTCTTACATCAAAGGAGTCGACCACAGACACTACCATGAAACAATCATTCCAAGAAATCGGTAGTCCCATTCAATCCATCACACCCTTACAATTCACAAAGGGGAACCCCAATGCAGATATAATATTCAAAGAGGATCTGACACCTATCTCTGTGGAAGAATTGCCTCCTAGAAATTTATTTTTTAGCAAGAAGAGGAAGATCATGGTGAAGCAAGTAACATACCAAAGAGTGGGTGCAGCAGCTAAAAAATACAAAATATTAACGAATGGAGAAGCCTTGGAAGAGAAGGAATTCGCCGATGAGATAGTTGGAACATTGCGGGTGTATGCAACAACCAACCAATATTCAGTTGGAACCTTGAAGGGACAGTTGAAACAACAGAACCTGTTAATTAGCAAATTGTAGACTCAGCTAGCAGCCGTAGAAACAAATGCCAGGAATGAGGCAAACAAGGATTTGGAGCAAGCCAGAGCAGTTGATCAGCAGGAAATCGAACAACTCAAATACGATCTCGAGTAAATGCATCAGTCGGCACAAATAAGCCAGGCACAGGTAAGTCAACAAGAGGAGTTAATAAAACAGCTGTAATCTAAATTGAATTTTTCCGAAAACCAGGTCATAGACATAAAGGTTTTTCAATCCCAAGCCACGGAAATACGAAAGAAGGTATAAGTAGCTCAACAAAATCTACTTGCCAAAGTAGAAACCATCCAGAACCATTTTCAAACAATAGATCAAGCGCTAAAGGATATCTCTTTGAGAGATAGAGAAGCTAGGGCGGCCCAGGTTTCTTTCTAGGAAGCTATTATAGCAACAACGAAAGAAGAGATGGTCATTAGTTTCAGGTTGTCCATTCCAGAGAAAACCAAAGGTAACATCTTACTCAAGGTGTGGGAACATAATATATTCGAGAATAGAAAAAGGGCTAAAGAGATGAGAGACATTGGTGAAGAAACTTTTGGCTTGATAAAAAAAAAATTGTTAGATCTCGATAAGGAAAGTAGTTCTGGAACGTTGGGAAAAATCGACATAGCCAAGCATCTGCTAGATATCAAGCAAAGTGTGGAAAGAGAACAAGTTGAATTATCCCAGATAATTCAGTTCGATATTGTCCAAGTGGATAAATGGTTAATAAAACCAAACTTACAATTATTGTCTATTGTCACAAAAGACAAATAAGTAGGAAAGAGATTGCCACAGTTGGCAAATAATTTTTACACCTTCAAGGCAAAGAACCAAACAAAACCTTCCAAGTTGATAGCCCAATTGATAGAAAGGTGTGTCAGTTGTATTAAGAAGGGGAGAGGGAAGACTTCGGGAGTTGAATAATAGCAGGTGCTTATTTCTTCCTATTTTTGGAGCTAGAAAACAAAGAGAAGGAAACACCCTGCCTAGAGGAAGACAAGAGACAAGGAAATGAAATGCTTCGTTTTTCATTTGTAACCAAAACTTTTTAGAATGATTAGAATTCAAAGCGTTTTAATTTTTGTATAAATATACATCTTGAAGATGAAACACCAGGTTTTTTCTTCTTTGGCCGATTGTAATAGAGAGATTTATTTTTTTCGCCCAAACTAATACAAGGCAAATCACAAGACTCCAGATTCCATCAAGACTGAGTTATGTGTTTCCCCTATTATCTGGCATTTAGCATCATTTCCTTTATATATATTTTATGAATGTTTAGTTGCATTTTAATACAACCTGTACTGCGATGATCGATTATTTTAGTCATCTAATCATTTACAGCTTTTCCTCTGTATCGACTATCGACAGGTACAAAACCTGTGAATCACTTAGATTTCTATGTCTCATGCTTCATTAAAGTTTTTCTTGTCTATTTTATTCTTCTGTCACAAAGTAAGATTCTTCCTTGATTGATGCCTCACATTGTTCAATAGATTCATGTTTTCTTTCGTTTCATGCATGTGTTTTCAGATTTAACTCAGATACGGGAAAAGGCCTTTGATTTTGTTATGCTATTAATTCGAAATTGGGGGAATTTCATCTCATATAATCTAAAATAGAAATAGCAACTTAAAAAGTAACAAATCCCTTAAAAACCTTGTTCCTCCATGATTGTACCTGTTACAAAACAACCCCATATTGGACCCAGTCTCACAAATCAAACCAATATCGCTTTAAACCTCTTCGATGCCATCCTGAAAACTGTCACCACCCAGGTTGAACTCGAACGTTTATGGGCAGCCATTGAATAAGACATAAGCATTCAGTAACAACTAGAAGCTAGACGAAGGCAACTCAGAAATCAGCCATAGCTTCTTTTCCTAAGATTGTTTTGTTTCTTTTCTATCATTTACCCTCTTTTGGATGCCTAGACTCTTTACTTTATAGCCTTAAGTACAGACTCTGGAACAACATCTTTTTGGTGTCGTTGCCGGGGACCGAAGATACGAAATCATTTTCCCTGGGAGAACGACACTTACAAGTTTCTACTCTTTGATATTGAACATCTTCTAAAGGCTAATTTTTTATTATTCACTTGGCGACTCCATGTTTAAGTAAGATGGAATCCGGTCGAAGGAACACCAGACAAAACCTAGATGGTAAACAAACCACGTCTGTTTCCAATCCCTAAAAAATACTAAAAATGAGAGGTTCCCTTAACCCAACTACTGCGGCCTACCAGCCTAAACACACACAGCCTAAGATCAAGATTCTATTTAAAATGCTAACTTCACAGGAAGTTTCCACCCACACCCTTTTCGGAGAAACGTCAGCTAAGACAGTTGAAGCCGAAACCCTAAACCCAGATCTAGTTTTCCCAAAAATTAAATCTGAAGCTCATACGACTACCTCCTGTGTAAATGAAGGTGATAATCCCTCAATAAATCTTGCATCGATTGATATCCCATCAACCCTTCAGATAGATTTCTCGACCTCACAAATTATCAAAGAGTATACCATATACTCGGATTCCACGCCTGCAGGTTCTCCCGTTTACATCTCTTGCAAGTCAGAGGAACCAAATCACCGTATCCCGTTCCCCCCTTTTTCAGTTTTCTCCTCTCCTGAAGAAGCTAAAGATTCGCTATACATATTCTAAAACCCTCTGTACAACGTACCAGTTTCCTCTCCTAAAATATATGTTGCGACTGTCGGAGGAGGAGGAGGTGGGGCTGTTGTAGGAGGAGGCGGGGGAGCAAGGAACACCCCCACCCCCCAGGATTTTCGCTAAATTAGCTGCCATATATGCTCCTATGGTCCTCCCAGTACCTCTTCATGATCTACCTGAAAACTACATGAAAAATCTACCTAAGTTCACAGGGGAAGGAGACCTAACCACGACCGAACATATAAATGTTTTTGACCAATTCGCAGATATACTAGGTCTCGAACATAAAGATGTGTATTCAAGGTTATTTGTCCAAACTTTCAAAGGACAGGTAAGAACCTAGTTTCAAAGTCTACCCGCAGGTTCGATATTATCCTATGATGCTCTGGAAGACTCTTTTCTCAGACAATGGGGCGAAAGAAAAGATCATTTATACTATTTGACTGAGTTTGGATATTTAAAGAAAAAAATTTCATAAACTGTTATGGAATTCATTCAAAGATTTAACAAATTATATAATAAGATCCCATTCGAAGTTAAATCATCCCAACCTGCAGCCAAGGTAACCTTCGCAGGATCTTTCGAACCCGATTTCGCCTTATTATTAAGAGAAAGGAGACGGGCCGACCTAACCCAAATGCAAGATGATGTCGTAGAGATTAAGTCGAACATTATGGATTCTGGTAAATTAAAAACAAAAATAGAAACAGGAAACAAAGAGACCAAATGTTTTAGAGAACAAGAAGGACCCTCAAGATCTGGGAGGTTCTCAGATGATAAAATGGATGATATGGCTAGGATAATAAAAGAGATATCAAATAAAATTTCAAGGATGGAGCTAGATAAATCCAAAGAAGGTCCATTCGTTAAGAGAGAATTCAAAAGAAACCCCAATCCTCAAAATCAACAAAGGCGGATTAAAAATGAAGACCAAAAAATTCAAACTCCTTTAAAAAATGAAAACTTTATAGGAGGGAATGACATGCAAGAGTTTGAGGATCTAGAAGAAGACATAAACAATTTGGGTGACGATTGTATACAACCCCATTTAACTAAGGAATATTATGAGAAGTCTTTGAACACAGAACAACCATCAAATAAAGATAAAAACATAAACAATACCGACGATTCTACCTATCAAGGAATGGTTGATACTGTAGTGGTCGAGCTTTAGCATAAGTACAATTTGAGGCCTAAAAATAAATCTGTGTCAACTACTCAACCAAAGAAAATTTTGTTAAGGGGTGAAACATACGGGCCCACTCTGAAAGACACCGAGATGCAGAATACCAAAAAAAAAGGAGTGGACTTGCAGAATACCACAGTAAAGGAGGTTGAGATCCAAGATGGGAAAACTAAGGTAGCCGGAACGCAGACATTGGAAACAAAACTAACTGAAAATAAAGCAATGCAAACAAATAAGTTAGAAAAGAAGGAGACCGAAGCTTCAACTAAATAAATAGATAAAATCGTGGGAGGCTTTAGCCTGGAAAATGAGATAAATAAGATCAACATACCAATACCCCTAGTCGAATTGGAAAAGAATCCTGTGTACCGAAAGAAAATAACCAAAATGATAAATTTTTCAGGTTTAGAAAGTCAATCTGACGTGATAAATTTGGAATATGATAAGCCTAATATAAATTTTGGTCCACATTTTGAAGGTGCCAGGGATACCGTCGCCCCCTTCTACATTACACTAAATGTGCATGATCGTCTGTTGCATAATTGCATGCTATATTCTGGAGCCTCACATAACGTGATGCCCAAGTCTATTATGGACAGACTAGGCCTCGAAATCACCAGGCCATATGGGGATCTGTATTCTTTCGATTCAAGGAGAGTTAAGTGTATGGGCATGATCAAAGATTTAGTGGTAACTCTTGCCCAGGTTCCAGTAAAAAGTGTTCTAATGGATGTAGTTATCGTTGATATACCTCCGAAGTATGGTTTGCTATTATCTAGGTCTTGGGGAGCCAAGCTTGGGGGATATCTTCAACTAGACATGACCTATGCCACGATTCTTATTTTTGGCGGATAGTTCACTCGGTTATACAGGGAAACATGGTTGGCATATATAGTAAGTGATCCATGGAATCCTAACAATTACCCTGTTTACGTCATTGATCAAGAC
Source organism: Picea engelmannii (assembly GCA_009831015.1). Taxonomy (NCBI): domain Eukaryota; kingdom Viridiplantae; phylum Streptophyta; class Pinopsida; order Pinales; family Pinaceae; genus Picea; species Picea engelmannii. The sequence goes on along the minus strand of ML852687.1, from coordinate 10,149 downwards.
TTAGGGAATTATATTCCATCTTTTGATGATGGTGTAAATAATTGTACAGAAGAAAATTATATAGAGGAAAATAAATCAGAAAAGATGGATGAAAATGTGCATAGCACTGGAATTTGGAAAATGTTTTTTGATGGCACTTCGTCAAGTGAAGGAGCAGGCGCAGGAGTGATTTTTGTAGCACCTGAAAATGAATTTGTTATCCCCTTTTCTTACAGACTACAGTGGGACATAGACTACACAAATAATGTATGTGAGTATGAAGCTTTAGTCTTGGGACTCGAAGCTGCCAGGAAGATGAACATAAAGAGCTTGAAAGTCTACAGAGATGCGGATTTGATTTTGAAGCAGATAAATCGGCAATACCAGGCCAAACGCCCGAGATTAATATCTTACAGAAATTGCGCTTGGGATCTAATGGAAAATTTCTTCTCATCGGTAAATGTTCATCACATTCCACGTACAGAAAACCTAAAAGTCGATTCATTAGCCAAAGCATCCTCAAATTTTGCACCGCCTACGGATTTCAAACTAAAATATCACATAGAGGTGAGGCACAGACCCTCCATGCCGAACAACATACAACATTGGTAGGTGTTCGAGGATGACAAACAGATTAGAAAATTCCTTGAAATGGTGGATGACTTCATTGAAACTCACATGGACCAAGAAAACCAAAACGACCATATTTGGATTATGCAAGAGGGGGAGGATCCTCAAGAGTTCCAAGAAAAGATCGTGAATCATCGCATATTAGTATTAAAAAATAATTAGATCCCTAAAGGACTAATCCCTCTAGAAATATTGTTTGACCAAAACGACATGCCCTTAAAATCAACTTTGCAGCCTCAACCTGAAGAAGTTGAAGATCGTGATATAGGGACCAAGGAGGAACCTAGAATAGTAAAAATATCAAAGTATCTTCCTCCTGAGATGAAAGGTAAGTATGCAGATTTACTCTAGCAGTATAAATATGCGTTTTCTTGGTTTTATGATGAGCTGAGAACTTATGACACCACTGTGATCGAACACAAGATACCTTTAAAGCCTCGTGTTAAACCTTTTAGATGGAAAATCAGGCAAATCAATCCCATCATATTTCTCGTGGTCGAAAAGGAAGTTAAAAAGATTTTGGACACGAAAATAATTGTACCATTGAGATACTCTGACTGGGTAGCTAACCTAGTCCCGGTTAGGAAGAAGAGTGGGGAGATCAAACTGTGTGTAGATTTTAGAAATCTAAAGAAATCCTCTCTCAAAGACAATTATCCGCTACCCAAAATCGATCACGTTTTGGAAAAGGTGGTTGGGAAAAATAGAATGTCAATGATCGACGAGTTTTCCGGTTACAATCAAATCGTTGTCAATGAGCATGATAAAGAAAAAACAACCTTCACCACGCCTTGGGGCACATTTATGTATGACAAAATGCCTTTTGGTTTAATGAATGCAGGTGCTACCTTCCAGCGTGCTATGGATATCGCTTTCATCAACGAAAGAGATAAATTCATGGTAATTTATCTTGATGATCTGATCGTTTTTTCTAAATATGATGAAGATCACCTGATACATCTCCAACAAACGTTCGAGAAATGCCGCAAATTTGGTTTGTCCTTAAATCCTAAGAAATCTCACTTTGTGATGCAAGAAGTTAAACTCTTGGGACATATTGTGTCTCGAGACATAATTAAAATCGATCCTAAAAGGGTCAAAGCTATAGACACTATAAATATTCATAGAAATGTAAAGGAAATTCAATCATTTTTAGGAAAAATAATTTTTTTGAGGAGATTTATCTCAAATTTTGCTGAAATCGTGAAATTGATCACAAATATGTTGAAGAACAACAACAAAGTCAAATGGACGGCAGAATCTAAAGCGTCATTTGTACGTATCAAAAAATTTATAGGCAAAGCACTTGTGTTGGCCAGCCCTGACAAACAAACATCATCCCTTGGTGTGCAAAACATATCGTTTGCCCCCATCACATGCAAAGTATATAACAAATTGAAAGAGATGATGAACAGAAACTCAATTGAGAAATGTAGGTATATTCATCGGGGCTATGTATGCTCGTTGGTAGTGAAGCAAGGTCTGTGATGTCGAGGTGACTACACCATAGGCTATGGACGCTTTTTGGCAGTGTAGAAACACCATGATAATGAGGAGGATTACCAATGAGTATATTTATCTTAATGCTCAATCAAATTAGTTTCCTCAAAAATAACTCTATTCTGATTTTAATAAAGCCATGATATAAAATGTTTATTTTTAAACCCTAAATGTCTTGAGTTGTAAAACATTAGTTATGAGTTTGACTATTGAGCCAAAATTCATTATTTCATTACCCTAGAGAGTTCCTGAGTAAAGTTGAATGTGGAATTTTTTTTTATCCATTTCCGGTCTTACTCTCTAAAAACATGTTAAATTCTGAAATTATTGGTAGTTCAGTCTCTTCAATTACATATTAATCATGTTACTGAGAATAAAGGTTTATTGATCTGTTTAAAAGAGAAATTGGCATTTAATAGAAGGAATGTTTTAGAATTAGTTAAATTTTCAGAATAATCACTCCATACCCAATAATGAAGGCATGTGTTCTACAGTTCTTTAGTGCCTCGCAGGGAGACACCATCCCCAATTGGAGCCTAATGTTATTACATTGTCTAAATTTTGAAAAGTAAACAGAGTTTTTTCAAGTAGAAATTAATTAGTTAATTAGATAGTTTAAATTATTACATTTTCTTTAATCTTAGGATTTATTTTATTTTTTTTAGAATATTTTGTAAATAATGGTGATATAAACTTTAACTTTAGTTTAGTTTTATTAAAATTTTCATGTTAGTTTTTAATACAATTTAGATTTTTATATAGTTTTAGTTTCAATTTAATTTTAAATTTGTGTTTCATGTTTATAAAACATCGAATAAACCTTATTAATAAATATTGAGTTTTTTGCAAGATAATCACGCGCTCCAACATCAAATCAACAACTTATAATCAACCCCCCCCCCTTGACTGTACAATGTTTAACACAAAGGCAACCCCCCATGATTATATAAATCAGTTTTCAAAAAAATGATGTGGCAATCATAGGAACGAGCACAACCCCTCCCTCAGTGGTTTACAAAACCACGAAAGAACCCCCACGAAAAAAAATTTCTATTATTAAGGATAAGACATGTGGCATGATGGTAAAGTCTAAATTCCGTGTTATATATTATTTTTATAAAATATTTTCATTTCATATATATCATTATAACTATCGAGTCAGCTACCACATATTGGCAAGTCATATAACGCCCAATTAGAACCTTCCACGTGTACCCGATAAAAAATTTCCATGTGTCCAATAATATATATAAACAAAAGCAAAGGGATTAATTCAATAAAGAAAAATAAAAGGCTCTGTGAAAAGCCAAAGGGAAACGACTGAGCAAGGAGAAGATAATATGGGATATGCT
>ML852686.1:19610-36205 GCA_009831015.1 Picea engelmannii | reverse complement strand
CCCCCCCCCGGTTAAAAGAAGAACGGACGGGGGGGGTCCAGAATGCTCTGTGTACCGTAGATCTGGGCACCGCGATCAGAACCATCAAAATGTGCAGGCAGCATAAACTGGGAGCGAAGAACACATGAATTGGGGGAAAACTTAGGATAAATACATTTTATGGGTTTTTTCCCCGAAATTTTAAATAGACAACACCAAGGGGCTTCGACCAAACTATCTTCTAGGCTTTTAAGACATGGTGTGACATTCTCCATCGAGTTGGTTTCATTGGAGTGAAACAATGAAGCAACTAACCTACATGCTAACCTATCTTCCTATGTCAGTTAACCCATATTAAACTGTTGGGTTAAGAAATTACTCTACCCTGGGGCTATCTGACCAGGATTAGACAGTCTGGCCAGATTTATTCACTAATCTAACCTAGACATTTTGGCTAAGATTAAACTGTTTAGACAAATCATTCACTACCCTATCAACATCAAATTTAAAATAACATGGCCATGCTTGAAAGGTATGGACCAAGTTACCATTATTGCATGGGGCTTTTATTTCAATTCTTTTATGCCCTCTTTTTCCTTTTTCCTTTTTCTTTTCTTTTTCTTTTTCTTTTTCTTTTTTCTTTTCTCAAATTATTTGCAGAAAAAATCATTTGTCAACAGAAACACTAGAGACAGATAATATCCCAGCCACCAGTTGATTCCCATAATTTATGGGGTGATAACAGTGGCTCCACCTGGGGATGGTACTTTTCCCTGTGAAGTGCCAAGAATCATGGTTCCTGTTGTTCTGAAAATTTCTGCCTGGTAGCCTTTGTTGGTTTTATTCTCCAAAAAAGGGAAAAACAGTGATCAGTAGCTTAGGGCCTTCTCTTCGGGCTTCAACTAACTGATGAATGTTCTTCACTCAGAAAATGCAAGTGAAAAAATGAAAATTAAAAATGGTATGTATAATGGAGATTGTCAACTCGAATCTTCTACTGAGGTGGTAGATAATGTTTTAGCATTCTTCCATTCACAGGTGCTCCTGGTAGATCTGACCCATCGACGTTGTTTAGCAAGAAAACATTATTTCCCCTGAAAGCTTGAATCATGTATGGTCTTGTCCACAGATTGCCAAATTTTCTATGCTTTCCTTTGTCTTCATTTCTGGCATCCCATCTCAGCACCAAATCACCTAGCTCAAAATCATCCTCCTTGGTTCGTTTGTCGAAGATTTTCTTGATGTTTTCTTGGATCACCTGAGTCTTGTTGAAAGCTTCTTCTCTAGTCTGCTTCAAATGGATCATCTAGTTGATCCTTCTCTGTGAGTCATTTGGCTCATATTGTACATCTTGAAGCAACTTCATGACAGGAACTCCTAAAGAAGTGGGGAAAACCACCTCTATACCATAGACCAACTGGTATGGTGACATACCAATTGACCTTTTGGTGGTCAGTCTGTCACCCCATAAAGCAAACACCAACTTATCGTGCCATGATTTCTTGTTTTCCTGCAATGTTTTCTTGATGATATTTACCAAAGTTTTGTTTGAAGATTCCACCAACCCATTCCCCTTAGGGTAGTAGGCTGTGAAATGCCTCAAACCAATGTGGTATTGGTTGCATAAATCTATGAGTTTCTTCGACCGAAAGGCAGCTGCATTGTCAGTTATAATCTTTCTAGGACAACCAAAACGAGACAAAATATTATTTTCAAGGAATTTGATAATAACAGAGTCAGTGGATTGCCTGCTTGGTATTGCCTCGATCCATTTGGTAAAATAATCAGTGGCAGTGAGAATCCACCTGTGCTGGCCTGAAGACGGGGGGTGTATTTCTCCAATGAAATCGAGACCCCATTGTTGGAAAGGGGCCTCAACTGAGATCGGTTTCAGAGGTAGAGGAAGGAGTTTCCTTTTGCCTTCAAACAATTGACATTGGTGACATGTTGTTACCTTCTGGTGCACATCAACGAACAGGGAGGGCCAATAGAATCCAGCTCTGAGTATTTTGTTGGCTGTGACCTTCCAGTTCAAATGGCCACCACATTCTCCTACATGAAACTCTTGCAACACTTTATCAGCTTCGTCTTTCAGTAAAAAATTTAACAAGATGCCTGCAGGGTCTTTCTAATACACATTTCCTTCTAGAATATAGAATTTCAAAGCTTTCAACTTTAAAAATCTAGCTTTAGTCTTAGTCAAACCAGGGGGAGCTTGTAGATTTTGTAAAACGAAAATAAGGTCTGCATACCATGGAGAGTTGAGAAATACCTCTCTCACATTTGGAGTCGCCATCTCGCCCTGTTCATCTGCCACATCTAGAAAATTAATGTCAAGAGCATGGAAATTAGATTCAGCCATTAATTTAGCAAGGCCTTGACCTTTGATTAGTTTCGTGGGCTTAATTTCTATACCGTATTCTAAAATGACAGCAATCCATTTTCCCCTTCTTCCATCAGGGTTGTCCTGTGTCAAAATGTCTTTTACTACCGCGTTGGGAACATATGCTATGGTGTGGGAATGAAGAATGTAGACCCTAAAGTCCTTTATGGCTTTTACCAAAGAAAAAGATTGCTTCTCCATGATCTTGTAATTCAGAGCAACATCTCTTAATGCTTTGCTAAAGAAATCTATGGGTTGTTCATACCCTTCGTTGTTCTTTTGCAGTAACACCGTTGGTATGGTATGTTCGGATGCGAAGGAAAAGAGATAGAAATATTTAGTAAAATCGGGACTGATCAAAACTCGGGCTTCTGTGAGTGCTTGTTTTACTTGTTTGAAAGACTGTCTAGACTCAGAGTCCCATTTAATTTTTACCTATTTTTTAAGCATGTTTGTAATGTTTCTGAGGAGTTCATCCAGATTAGGAATGAATCTTCGTAGAAAGTTAATTCTTCCGATAAACGACTGTAGTTCTTTGAGGTTTCTTGGGTGTTCTAATTTTTGTATGGTCTCGATTCTACCGGGGTCTATTTTGATTCCATCTTTGGAGATGATGTGTCCCGACAGTTTTCCTTCTTCTAACCCAAAAAGACTCTTCTTAGAATTTAAATAAATCCCAAACCTTCTACATTTCTCGAAAACTCATCTGAGGTGTCGCAGGTGTTCATCATCGGATTGGGAAAACACACTCACATCGTCTAAATAAACGACGATAAACTTACTCGATTCTTCCACGAAGGCGATATCCATTGCCCTCTGGAACGTGGCTCCTACGTTCATCAAACCAAAAGGCATATTCACATACATGAAAGTGCCCCAGGGTGTGGTGAAAGCAGTTTTTTCTTGGTTGTCTGGGTGAACTAGGACCTGGTTGTAGCCCGAGAAACCATCCAACAGAGATATCCGACTGGACCCGACCACCCTTTGCAGGATGTGGTCCATTTTCGGCAAGGGGTAATTATCCTTCAGGGATACTTTATTCAGATTTCGGAAATCTATGCAGAGTCTGATTTCCCCGATTTTCTTACGTGTAGGGACCAAATTAGAGACCCACTTGGAGAAACGCAATGGGACTAAGATCTTGGCATCGTACATTTTCTTGATTTCTTTTTCTATCAGAGGGAGCAACTTGGGATTTATCCTCCTAAGTTTCTGCCTAAACAATTTTTGGTATTCTTTTATTGGGATCCTGTGTTGTATGATGCTGGTATCATAGGATTTCAAATCTTCATAGCCCCAGGCAAAAACATCCGAATATTCTTTGAACAACTCAATGTATTTGAGCTTTTGTTATGGGGGTAATGATTTGGACAGTTTGACCATCCTAGGTTTCTCTTCAGTCCCTATATTACAATCTTCTACCTCTTGCCCATGGGCTTCTATTTTTAGTTTTTTGGCTACATCGTCACTATCAAACAAGTCTTCTAAAGGAACAAGACCTCTAGGAAAAACATTTATTTTTAACTGTAAAACACCAGTGTCCATTTCTTCATCACCTAGTTCTCCTAAATCTATGGTATTTACACTATCACTTTCAAAATCAGAATTATTTACATTTTCATCTTCGTTCTCTAAATCTATATTTGTACATTCAAAGTCGTTCTTACATTGTAGAAAGTCTTCGATCTGATCATCATTACCAAACACTTGCCAGTACCTGATATTGTCGGAAACTGTCGGTCTGCATTTCACCTCAATAGTATATGGGCGAGTCGGGCGGAAAGGAATCTTACAGGTGGTTGTTGACGTATCCAATCTGTCAGCCAGAATATTCTATCCCCTCGGCATTACCTACAAATCAACTTCAGCAAAACACCTCAAGGCATCCAGAACAACATTCCTATAAGCTCTAAGACGTGGGTTTTTAGCAGCGTACTCACCTTTGATTTGCTTGATTATCAATTCAAAATCACCTCTTACCATTATCTTCTTAGCACCAACCTTTTTCAAAAGCTTCAGACCGAGCATCAAAGCTTCATACTCAACAATATTGTTAGTACATTGGAAATTTAATTTGTAAGAATGGTTTTCTGAATACCTGTTTCTGTGATTATGCTTCCAGACTCCAACTCCTGCTCCTTCTTTACTCACAGCTCTATCAAAATCCATGCTCTAGAAATCAGCGGGTAACTCTTCAGTTATGGTGTTCTTCATCTTTGCTACCTCAATGCTTTCTTGGCTTTCATCTTGACCAGATGTATCTTCCATCAGCTAAGTATCTTTCTCTTCCATCTCACCATCATTGTACAAGATGAACGAATCTAAATCGGAATGCGCAGAGTAAAGGGGATAATTGTGCGGTTTTTCTTGGCTACTGACCATGTACTTCATCAATGTTTCTCTGTATAGCCTCCTCTGTTGCCCAAACACTGGGATAGTGGCGTAAGACATATCCAGTTGCAGGGTTCCTTTCAACTTATCCCCCCAAGACCGAGATAGAAACATTCCATACTTCGATGGGATGTCTGCGACCACCACATCCATTACCATGCTCTTCGCAGGAATCTGAACCAAGGTGATGCATAGATCCTTGATCAAACCAATACATTTAACTTTGCTGGAGTCGAATGAGTGTAAATCCTTGTATGGTTTGGTGACCTCCAGTCCGAGTTTTTCCATTACTGCTTTAGGCATCAGATTGTGGGAGGCGCCCGAATCCAGCATAACGTTATGCAATATCAAGTCGTGTATGTTTAGAATGATGTAAAAAGGAGCAACCTCGCCAGTATCATCTCGACCATCTACTTCAGGTCCGAAAAGAAGTTTGGGATGATCATCAGTAAGGTTCACAGTGTCTGAATGATTTACTGATCCAATGGTTAAGGCCTTCGTGCCTATGTCAGGTTCAATGGCCAGTGCTTTGATTACCTGTGAAAGATACCCGTCTTTGTTCATCAATTCTGTAAGTGGGATGGGGATTTTTATTTTTTTCCAATTCCCCCTCAAGGCTAAAGGGTGTAGGAGCTCTGCCTTGGCTCAGTAGTTCTGGTTTTTCCACCATATTCTTTGGCTCAGAAGTACTCGGTGGATTAATAGATGAAGCCTCGGGATGTGACGGCCTTTTCAGAATGGTGATGTTTTTCTTCACGGGAGCGTCGACATTATTCTTCTCCGGAATCTTCTCAACAGTACTTTTCTCAAGAGTCTTCTCAGCAGATGGTTCAGAGGTCTTTTTGATTTCGACTACCTTCTTGGTTTCAGTTGTCTTCTTTGGAGAACTCCCTTTTGTCTTCTTACTACATAGATTGTACTGCCGGTGTACCTCCAGAATAGCATTCTCAAAGGCCTGTTGTTATGCATCTTCGGCTTCTTCACTTACCTTTGTTTGATTGAGCAGAAAGAGTTCCTACTCTTCTTGGGTGAGGAAAATAGCCTCGTTTCCGTGAATGCCCATAAGATTGATGTGAGTGTCCTCCAATTCCTCAATCACTCCCTCCCTTTCATCAACATAGTTTTCCTGTAGAGGATTTATGATCTGCTGATCTGGACCCCTTTGCTCTCTTTGATCCCTAGGGTCTCTCTATCTGATTTGAGGAGGGTTTCTCCTAAATTTAGGGTTCCGAACCTGGGGAATTGGTGGGTTTTCTCTTGGAGGATTTATGTCTGACACAGTAAGTCTTTCCATCATTATTTCCACTTATCTGGCCAAAGAATCCAATATGGAATCAGTGGTCGATGTGGAAGGTTATTCTTTTATCATGACTCTCCTTTCTGACCTTTGACGTGCCCTTTTTGCCAACAGATTGGCCTCCACACTTATAGACTTTTCTGCATGTCTGCCAAGGTGGTGGAATTTCTTTCTCTTAATTGGTATGACATATCGACATCAAAACCATCAGGGAATTTTATCAACACCAGGCCCTGGGGAGGTTTGATTTCGGCTGGAATTGCATTGTACAAATTATTGAAACGGGTGCAATAATCTTGTACCGTCTCACCTTGATTTATTCTTATAGTCTCGTATTCTGACAATATCTGGAGAGGGTTTTTCTTTACCTCCCATTTGTCAAGAAAACTCCTTTGGAATGAAACAAGGTCAGGGACTGAGGCGGAAGGTAAAGATTTGAACCATTTCTTGGCGTCACCTGTCAGACTTTGGGAAAACAGTCGCATTTGAACGTCAGCCTCATCAACTTCTTGTAGGTCAAAATAGTCATTCATTTTGTCAACATGTTGTTGGGTGTTTAAAGGTCCGATTGCATCAAACTATGGAAGTCTTGTTTGATAGTCTTGGGGCATGGCATGTAGAAATGCAGCCAACACCAAAGGAGCATATCGAGCTGCCATGATGGGTGGAGGAGGTGGGATGACAACCTGGATGGTCGGCGAGGTAGCGACTAAAGACGAGGACGAGGAGGGACTGAATTGTACTGATGGAGTGAATTGTGGTTTAGTCGTGGGAGACAGAACTTCGGGGGTTAGGGGTTGCAACATAGTTGGGTCAAAGACGATTCCAGTCACAAAACTGTCGGACCGTGTTCTATCTAGGCTTTGCTGTGGAAAAGTATCGAGGTCAGGGTTCTGAGAGATAACTGGTTTTCCTGAAAAGGACAGGGACTTATGAAGGGGAGTATGACTCACTGAACATGCATCTAAGGTTTTTCGCCTGAGCAATTGTTTGGGGTTATCTATTACTATCACGGGTTCTGGGTCTGGATGAGATCGAGTATGAAATTTCTTGGGAGCCAGAATTCTTTTTGGTTTTTTTTATATATATTTTTTAATTTTGCGAGTCTGAAAATAACATGTACAAAGTTTGATCAACCTCTAAACATTACTTTCTTCTCAAAATCGAACATTCTTTTTAGGGGAAAGAAAATGTGAAATTATCAATTTTTAATTCTTCCCCAGTGGAGTCGCCATTATGTTAGCACTCGGTAAATTTAATAGAGGTTGAAAAAGAAGAAATCCACAAAGGTAACTTTATCCAACCGCTTTTAAAGCTGGGATCTAGCCCTTCCCGCTTCAAACAGGGATCTCTCTATATGATTTAGCTTTGTTTTTAACTTTAGATGTTAGGCTAGGTAAATAAATAGGTAGGTTTTGTTGTCGAAGTGTTTTTAAATTGGTTGAGACACTCTACACATCCATTGGGCTATGCGGTCTGTGTTTAGATAAATATGAAATACCACCAGAAACGTGAAGGAAGACTTCCACAGGGTGAGATAATATACTCACTGGATCTTTTAGTAGCTTAAATGATGAACAAAAGAAAAGATGAGAAAGATAAATTCAACTAAGAAGCATTTAAGAATTTCTTAATTGAAAACACTAGAAGATAAACACAAAAATATTTCGAGTCAGAAACAGGGTATCCAAGATAAATCCTACAACATTCGTTACTCTTAAAGATTATTTTCAGAAAACAATATGACCACAAAGCTAGAATAACATTCAACTTAGAGAATAAATATCACCAGTGAATACACGCAAGAATCCTGTAAAAGTGCCTCATTATTAATGGAAGATCTCTTAAAAAATGATACAGTCCGATAGCATCAGGGTGTAAAGATCAACAACCCTCAATACTTCAAAAGGTGAAGTATTTATAACTCAAATTACAAACGTTCCTTTCATAACTGATCAAGACGTGCTAATTCTATTTTTAGATTAACTGATTTAACTAATCAAACTATTTGATGACTCAGTGCAACTGCACGCGGATGTTTGGGTAGACCGTTGATGAAGCCTTCACATGACCTCATCTGACTGGATAGGTGACTGGACCTGGACAACTCATCCACTAATCGAGCAGATCGCAGAGTTCCTCCCATCTGAGATGACTAGGCATAGTGACTTTGAGCAGTCTCCGATACACTTCGTCCATTTCTGTATACTTGGCGAATGTGGGCTTAGTGAGGAATATGTATCGAATCTCATGTTGGATACTGATGTCCAACTGAAGGGCATCCAGGAATGATTTGTTGGTGATGCTCCCTTGTATTCCTGCAAACTTTGAACTATCTTTGGACACTTCAGCCAATCTTTTCTTGTAATCCAGAAGTGTCATTAGTTTATCATTAATAACCTTCAGACCAGGGAGACCTTTCTTTTGGAGAGCCTCCATCTTGCTGAAGAATTTATGTATCCCTAGGTCCATGGTCTGAACCTTTTCTTCCAGTTGAAGCATTAATCCTCTCTTGGTCAAAACTCTTTTGACCTCAAGGATGGTCTCTGTTCTGTCCTCTATCTTCAACTCTTCTAGCTCTTCTCTGGTCTTAGAATTGAGGAATTTGATAATATCATTTGCCTGAGTTGGTCTATCTCCCATTTCTACTATGATCTTCTCAATAGCCTATTTACTCCTCTGGACCAACTCGTTCTTCTCAAACATGATTTGTATCATGGGCCATATCTCATTTATGGACTTTGTGATGTCTATCCATACATTCTCTTTGACCTCAGCCAAAGTCTTCCCAGCCACTGTTTGCTTTTGGAGCTGTTGTAGTTCCTTCCTGAGCTGCTCAACTACTTGCTTTTCTTTGGAGAGACTGGTCTAGAAAGAAGTTTTGAGTTCCTGGAGGTTCTCAACTTCCTTCTTAAGCCTGTTGATTTCTGTCTCTTGCAGGTTCATCTTTTCCATGGATTTGGTGAGGTCGAATGTTCCCTCTTGTGGTGTCACTGGTGTTGCTGATGGAATTGTTGTTACTGTTGTTGTGCTTGCTCCTAAAATAGGAATGGCACTCAATGGAATGAATTCCATTGGCTTCATCCGTTCCTTCTCTTTTAATAATTTCTCCATATCTGATTCCATTTCTTTGAGCTGTGCATTCTGCTCCATGAGCAGTGTGAGCATTTCATCTTTCTCGCCTTCTTTCTCTGCTATCTCCTTCGCCTGTGAGTCCTCTGTAGGTGGGAGCTTCAGCTGTTTCCTCAAGGATGAGATGTTTCATTCTTTTTCTTTATCATCTCCTCTGCATCTTTGATGTTCGAAGGATCATAGCCAATCTTGAGGACCATCTCCTCAAGAGTCTTGATTCTATTGTCCTTCGCAAAGGAAGAAATCTTCTCCATCTTGAGTTGTGTCTGAGCATTGTTCAGTGATACCTGTAACTTAGTTGCAGAAGTGGAAGCATGTGCCAATGTATGGAATACCATCTCCCCAGTCTGTTTCTGCAGATCCATCTGATATGTTGGGTGCATGTCCTTCGTCTTGAATTCGAAGGTGGCTCTCTTGTAGTTTGTGATTACCTTGGGGTCTGGTACTTGTGCCTGAAGGAAGGCCATGTGCATCCTGCCCTTTTCTGTGTCAAATGCAGATAGCATCCTATGCTGCGCAGTCGACGTCTACTTTCAAAATTGAGCATAAGTACTGCTGGTAAGGGTCTGATTCTTTTTCTTAATAAGCTCGTACTTCTTGAAAATGCTCAACTTGGGCCCACTCTTGCCCGGCTGAGTATCCAGTGGGGAGTCTGAGGATTTCTTTGGAACCGCTGGGGTGATGTCTTTATATAGGCTCGAGCCAAAAGGTGGAATCACCGACTTGACCACTGTGGTAGGAGGGGCTTCTGGCTCCCCAGTAGGGTCGGGCACTGTGGTTGTCTTGGGCCTCTTTGTGTGCAACTGGAACTCTTCAGACGATACCTCCGTGATAGGCGGAGATGACTCTTGGAGAGGCCTTTTTTCCTTAGGGACCTGAGGAGTGGTCGTTGGTGGCACATTGGTCGAGGGAACCTATGGTTCCACCTCGACCAAGGTTTCAGGCAACCATACTGTTTGATTGGAAATTTTTTTGATCTCGGGCTTGGACACATGTACGTACGGGATATTCTTGTTCTTCACCTGCATTTCTGAGATGATCCCCTAAGGATCATAGTGCCATGGGAAACTCATAAAGAAATTCATTTCTTTCAACATCCTATCAGCTTCTTCCCCAGCGCCTCGACTGCTGCAGATGAAGGAACCAATCTTCCCTTTGATTCTAAGCTGCGACAAATATTTGGGAAGCTTGTAAGGTGCCAACTCGCACCCGAATACTCTGATCTTGGTGTGGTTCTGATACAGGTACCAATCCCCGGTCTTTGTGTTGTCTGAGAGGTACAAGATTCTCTGGAATTCATCATTTATTCAAGGCTCTGGTCTGCCGCTCAACATTCTTACCACAGGGTGGTAGAACAGATCGATGAATGCCTTGAAGCTATACTCTGTGGAGTTATGCTTCAACAAAGAGTTCCACGCTGTGACTGACTGAGGCCTTCCATCTGTGTCCATCTTTTGCATGGAAAAACTAAATTTATCTGCTTGAAAATAGATAAACATGTATTCCAGTATAGACGAATATCTGAACATGCCTTCCGTGCAAAAATTCACGAACTGTTCATGAATATTTTCGGCCAAGAAGGTGTTGTAATCAAACTATGTTGTGGGTTTTTCATCATTGGAGAAAATGGATAGAAAACCCAGAATGGGTTCATCTACCCACTGGTAGGAATAGTACCCTAGCAGGGCACAAATGGAGGAAATGACTTGGTTTCCCTTAGTGGAGAACATGGATGAAGGGTAAGGGGGGTTTGCGGAAGGGAATTGAGAAAAGGTGGGAAGGAAAATCTCGAATATTTGAGCTCTCTGGGGAAAAGTCATCTTTTGATATAACTCTGTGAGGATTTCTAGGTTGAAAGGAGACGCAGACTCGGCACGGGGAATTTGCATCATCTGCTCTATGTCTTCAGGCGTAATGAGGAACAAGGTGTCTCCGGATGAGGATATGACGACTCTCTGTTCGGGAATATAGTGAGCTTGTTATTTAAGCGCAAACTCGGGAAAATGATGGATCTGGGGAAAGAGGTATAGGGGTAAATTGGACTCCCAGAGTCCAATTTCATCGCTCTGGTCCAGGAAAACCTCCCTGAGCCATGACTGGAGGTCTAAGAAATCAAAATCTCATTTGGTGTCTGCGATCAATATGTCTTTTTCGACCAACGGGATCTTGTCTTGGTCGACAGGAGGCGGGAGAAAAGGATTCTCCTCTCCTTCTGCTTGTCTTGGCTTTGGCGCCATCTCTACAACAGTACCTACAAAAAAGATGAAGTTAGTGGGGTCGATTGACTGTGGATGAAGGTGAGGGGATGCGATGGAGGAGTAAGAGGTAAATTCTCTGGTGCGATGGATGAATAGTGAATGAAGGGGGAATAACAGTAGTTTTATTTAAAACTGGGGTCGGTTTGGCGCGGGAGACAGGTCAGCAGGACAACGGGTATGTTATCCAGTAATAAATGGACAACGGGCCACTTGGGGGTGAGATGGCAGGTGACGGTGGTCGAAACATACGGACGGGTGATGTGGTGATTAGGGATTGGATGTAAAAGTCACGATAAGGGCCTAGTCATGAGTGAAAAGGGTTAGGGGACTGACAACAGTTATGGGATATGACATAACTCGGGAACAAGTCGACCAAGTGGAACCTAGTGGAAGATGACGTCCATAGGTGACGGTGGTTGTCAGATAGCAGATGGTGACAGGACTTTGGGGCCAATAGGATGGCGCCACGTATGATAAGGGGCCCGCCAGAGGGAAAAACCATTCCGGACCCCCCCTCAGTTAAAAGCAGATCATCGGGGGGGGGGTCTGAAATCCAATTAGGGTCGTTGATCTACGTGCCCTTTTCCTAGCCACAGATCTTAGCGCGTTGTTTATCATTCATTCCGGACCCCCCCCCCTCCGTTAAAGGCAGAATGGACGAGGGTGTCCAGAATCCAATCTGGATCGTTGATTTTAGTGCTTGTCTCTGGGTTGTCCAGATGTGCACAAGTCTTATTACTGATTCCGGACCCCCCCCGGTTAAAAGCAGAACGTATGGGGCAGTCCAGAATGCTCTGTGTACCATAGATCTGGGCGTCGTGATCATAACCGTCGAAATGTGCAGGCAGCATAAACTGGGAGCGGAGAACAAATGCGTTGGGGGAAAACTTAGGATAAATACATTTTATGGGTTTTTTCCCCGAAATTTTAAATAGACAACACCAAGGGGCTTCGACCAAACTATCTTCTAGGCTTTTAAGACATGGTGTGACATTCTCCATCGAGCTGGTTTCATTGGAGTGAAACAATGAAGCAACTAACCTACATGCTAACCTATCTTCCTATGTCAGTTAACCCAGATTAAATTGTTGGGTTAAGAAATTACTCTACCCTGGGGCTATCTAACCAGGATTAGACAGTCTAGCCAGATTTATTCACTAATCTAACCTAGACATTTTGGCTAAGATTAAATTGTTTAGCCAAATCATTCACTACCCTATCAACATCAAATTTAAAATAACTTGGCCATGCTTGAAAGGTATGGACCAAGTTACCATTACTGCATGGGGCTTTTATTTCAATTCTTTTATGCCCTCTTTTTCCTTTTTCCTTTTTCTTTTCTTTTTCTTTTTCTTTTTCCTTTTTTCTTTTTTTCTTTTCTTTTTCTCTTTATTTTCTTTTTCTTTTCTCAAATTATTTGCAGAAAAAATCATTTGTCAACAACAACACTAGAGACAGATAATATCCCATTCACCAGTTTATTCCCATAATTTATGGGGTGATAATAGGGGCCTTGGTCCTTTTCGGGCTCTTCTTCTTCTTCTCTTTCCATTTATTCTTCTTTTGATCAACCTGGCTACTTGCTTTAGAGATTTCACTAGGCGAAGAAGGAGAAATGGAAGGAGAATTAATGGGCAAAGAGAGCGAAAAATTGACATGAGGTTGATGTGTCGGTGGTGTATTGACATCCAAAGTATTAGATGCAACTGAAACATTGGGAGGATTCGGGATCACCAGAGTGGGGAACAACCAAACTGGTAATCCAATAGTGAGTCCTGGAAGACTCAGTGTGGCAACATATGGAGGACCAAAGTTTCCAAATGAAGGAAAGGTATAAGCTTCCCCAAGAGAAGGGGTTCCTCCATTGGTACTCCCAAGATTTTATGCCATTAACACTGACTCGACCTAAGGTCCACTAAGTAAAAAAAACAACACACGCTACGAATCTAAGAATCAATCAATCAAACAAACCTTCCTACGATGAAACCACTAGTTGGTGATGAAATCCAACATCGTGAGATCAAAATAGGAAGGGGCAGGGATAGAGCGGGTGGATCAGTTACGTTGGGGAACCGCTTAACGGACTTACACCTTGGTGCAAGCTTCCACACAGTAATTGTGTATTTACCCTCCAAGGAGCCCGAGTGAGTTTGACAAATGTCTGTTCCAGGTATAGTGAGACTTCCCTTCACCGTCACCTTGTGTGAGACCCTAAATATTATGGCCACTAAGGTTACCAATTCGCAATCAGCCCCTGGGCGGGAATAGTCGACAGTCTGATCCGAACGTACAGGCAGGGTATCGAGCCTGAAATCAACTAAAAGGTTTCCATGCAGTAATTGTGGATTTACCTTTAAGCGGTCCCCATAATACGATCTGACCACCACAATCAGTTAAACCATGGAGGGTTAGTCCCCGTATCTCACCCAAATGCAACCTCCTGCGTAACCCCTGTGTGAGAGGGGGATCCAAGGCAGACTTATACGATAATTGGATTTGACTCTCCCTACCGCAAGATACTAAGTTTGTTTGATAGCTTTTGAAATTTATCCTTTCAACCTATTCCAAATCCCTACACCTTAAACTAATGTAGGTTTGCTAACAAAGATGTAAAAAGTTTGATAAATTTTAGTTAATCATTGATTTTAATGGATGTTGTTTACTCAGAGGGTGTACGAAAGTGAAACTGATGGAATGATGACTCAATTCCCAAAAATATGCATGAAATATGATAAGCAATCATTTCTTTTCAATGAATACCTATTTAAGGGAAAGAGGAAGAGTCGTTTTCACTATCAAACACTTGATAAGGAATGCCCTCAATCAATTTTGTTCTCAATCAAATCCAATAATGCTACAACATTTCAGAAATGCAAACTAATATGCAAACTAACCATTAAGATGCACTTTTTTCATTTGTATGAGAATGATAATCAATTCAATGCAAAATTTCTCTTTCCAACTACCCTTCCAGATCAAGGAGATTCAAACAAGAATATGCAGATTTCGCACAAACAACACACCCTTTTTCAATCAAACAAGGGAAATAAAACCAAAAACACAAAAGGAAGGAGAAATATATTGGATCATATGACCTCAAAGAACCAAATGAGAAGTGTTACAGACTTCAAATGTCCTTCACTAGAGTTCCTGCTCAGTCGGATAGGAGAGAAGAAAGCAAGGGATCGATTTCAAGCTCTCAACAGCAAAAACTCAAAAAGAATGAAGAAGGGCATAAAATATGAGAAATAATATGTTTACTTCTCAATATGAAGCATGTCAAAGGTCAAAGGAAGAATGATTGAATCACAAAACAACTCAGCAAGTCAAAAAAACAGGGTTTTGACCTCCAAAAATTGCAATTTTTGAAGAGATTTTGGGTAAAAGAGGGCTGGCGCTCTGGTATAAAGGCCACCAGAGCGTTATAAAGATATTTCCAGCATATGAAGGGAGTGTTGGGGCTCTTCTAATAAGGCAGGGGAGCGCTGGAGTCCTAAAGCTCAGAAAAAAGTCCAAAAAACCCAAAATTCAGCCAAATTTTGACAATCAGGCTCAGTGTGATGGATTGAAGATTCAATCAGCAAATGCAATCAGATAAATGTGGTGAACAAGGTTTTAAAACAATCAGGTAAGACAAGGTCTATGAGGAAAGACAAAACTAAGAAAGTTCTGATTCGATCCCCAGCGGAGTCGCGAGTTTCTGTTGTAGGAAAATCTCCCTGCGGACAAGTAGATCGCCTCTAAGAGCTTGACCCTAACTCTAGACAGAAAAATGATTAACGTGGACACTGACTTCATTTCAAATCTGTAGAGGCTAACACATGAGAAGGGAGGAGAACATAAGTACCTTTTTATCAACGTTTGTCCCTGCACGCTCTGGGTTGAGCTCTGATCCTTGCTCTTCGCTGAGTTCTGTAGACAAACAAGATACAACCACTTCCTACTCTATTGATATTAGCTTGAAAACAGATCTATCTATCAATGATAAGTTCATGTAAAATCAGACACAAACTAGAAAGAAACAGGCCAAGCGTTTCATATTAATGAGAATAATGTCAGCAGTACTTACAATCGTAGATGCGAATGCGACAGCTTCGTCGAGTCCCCTTCGTCTAACCCTTGCTCGAAAGATCCACAATCTGGATAATAGCAGCTTCACTGATCACTCTCCTTTGGTTGATTGTGTGTTTCCAATGAGATCATAGGTTTCATGCTAGCAATTCTTCCCCCAATCAGCTCTGTTCCAACACCACTTATGAGATCATAAGTTTCGTGTAATTCTCCATTTCCAATCCTTTTTCACCATTAGAAAGCTTGTTTATATAGCCTTGGAGAGGCTTTAACCACTTGAGATATCATTGGGGAAGTTGAGGATTTGCCTCATTCATTTGAGGATCTACCCTAGGATCATGGTTGGACTAGGGATTTGAATCCAACTGCCTTCCAAGAATGAAAAGTTTCTTCCCCCATTCATCTCAATAGCTTAACAACTTCCCAGAATAGGTAGCTCTCCCTCAAAAGGGCCATCAGAGCGTTGTAGCGCTCCCTAGTAGGCTTTAGGGGGGTGCCAACACTCTCAAAATCTATAGAGATCCCTCAAAAGGGCCAGGGGAGATTTATAACACTCCCTAATAGTGTAAGGGGGAGTGCCGACGCTCTGAGATAGTGTAAGGGGGAGCGCTCCCCTCCAAAAACTCAGTTTTGAGGTGCTTTCAGATGGCAAAAGGTTTGCAATCTTGCTGACTCATTTCTCCTCTTCCAAATCAAATGTTTGAGGTTTTTTAAGTGTCCTTCTCATGTCGTTATAGGCATGACATAGGCATCATGGCATTATGCTTTGTTTGATGTTTGCGACACTTGCGAGCAACATGCGACACTTGCGACCTTTGTGAGCAAAATGCGACACTTGCGACCTTTGTAATGATGACACTTGCGACACTATCAAAGTGAGTAATTTTGATGTGTAACAATATGTCATGCCATTCCTGGTGGTATGTATAACGTCACATAACTCCTCACGGTTTGAGATTTATGGCCATACGAAGTTGGAGGACCCTCATATGTCATCTAGAAGCCCCAAAAGGTCAAAGTAATCAAAGTGGTTTAAGAGATTTTAAAAGGTAAATAATAAAGTGAAGTGATGAGTGTATTATAA
>ML852686.1:8376-19510 GCA_009831015.1 Picea engelmannii | reverse complement strand
GAGTCGATTCTTCCCATGTTTGCTTGAAAAAGGGTTGAGATTTTGGGTAGGAGGTTAAAAGTTAAATCTTAAGGGTCATGATCTGCGTATAAGTTTAGAGCCCTAGCTTATTAGTCCGTAGGGTAGAATACCCCACAACAGGAGGAATAGGACTATTCATAGGAAAGTTGGTAAACTTATGTGGGAAGCTTTCTCAGATACCTATGAACGTTAATGGAACTTCGACAAAGGAAGATTTTGAGATTATTAAGTTTATTGAAGACAACGCCCCATTTACCATGTTAATAGGAAAACCTTGTATTGACAGAGCTCAAGCCATATGAAAGGAAGAAGAAGAAGCCTTGGAGCAGAAGATACAAGACTTAAAATATTTCATGACTAGAAGGATCTTACAATTGATTGAAGAATAAGAGAATCGATCGAAGATATTTGACACTAGAGACCCTGATGTCGAAGCTGTAGGAACATCAGAGGACTCCTAAAAGATTGAAGTACCTATCCCAGACAAAGAAAAGGTATTAACCCTGACTCCTAGGAAAGAATCTCAATAGTGTGCAGTAACTATGTAAAAAGAAGATAAGAATTAGAATGGAAAATGAACTACTGAGCCGAAGCTCATTGGAAAGAAGGCGAGGAAACAAAGTAAGAAGAGATCTAAGCTGCAGAAGGTTCCTGAGGGAACTTCACAGAGAGGAAATTTGCAGAATTGGATCTTTGCTGGGATAAAAGAACAACGACATCAGGAACTTCACCATGCCAAAGCAATATAGTCGTTGGGGTCGATATATATGTTCAACTCCTGCTTCAAACAGGAAGAAAAGAAATAAAGGTATATCTGTGCCTCGTATAACCCTGGACACTCTCCACAGGTTTAGTCCCTTGATGAAATTTAGTGTAGACCACCATTTCATCTATATCATAGCGCGTGTTGATGAGCATAAACAACAACTGCAGTCATACTACAAGTTGATGGAGGATGACTTGGAAGAGATTACCAAGGAATGTTCGACGGACCTTCTTATTCCAGCGAACCCTGCGGAGATGTCCGATGTTGACAGTCCAGAAACTGTGATAGATATACCTGGACCTAGCAAGACAAAGAAGACTGAAGAGGTCCATGATTTAGACAACGCATTCGTGAAGACCGCTTCTATCTCAACAACGAAAGGAGGAGATTGTGGAGAGATAGATGGTGCAGAAGTTGAACCGAAGAAAGATGAAGTTACACTGCCTAGAGATGAGGAGGAACCCTCAAATAAAAGGAATTTTCCCCCTCTAAAACCTTATTCGAGGAATAAATAAAAAGAATCCAGAACCAAATTTGAGACCACTCTCACCTCAGACGACTTTGACTTCATCATCGCAACACTGAACGATGCTTCGCTAGAGATAAAAGAGAAGCAGGAAGCTAAGAAGGATGAGGTGTTCAGTCAAATTAAGGACTATCTCCAAGGGGTGAAACAAGCCATACATTCCAACCGCGTAGTTTCCACTGCACCTCTGTCGGTAGGAACATCAGAACTAGGTGATGAGTTAGTACAACTACACCGCATTGCTGATATAGTCGAAGCTCACCTTCTACAAGCTCATGAAGAGATAGCACAAGCCACCCAAGATTTAGCGCAAGTACAGAAAGACTTAGTGGAGAAACATAGTGATGCAGAATGGGAAAATCTAGCTCTGCAAGCGAAGTGGGATGAAGACAAAGTATAGTTACAACAAAGCAAGAAATAGTTGCTTACCGAGAAACTCAAAGTTAAGGAAACGGTTCACAGAGCACTTCACTTTGTGACAGTCATTGATGTAAAGGTTGAAGAGAGATTCCCACAGCAGGTGGTGAAACTCAAAGAAGTAATCCAACAGCTCCAACAACACATAGCAGACTTGGAGCTCCGTACTGTGCCCAAGACTCCTCAAGACATAAGGGACCAGTAAGAAGAAACTACCTACAACGCAGTTGACATATTAAAATCTCTTTCCTTGGAGTGCAAGAAGCTGAGTAACCAAAGTTCCCAGACATACGAGAACCTCACTGAGAACCTAAAGTTACAGACACTGGAGTCCCAGCTCCAGGAAGTGAATAAGAACATAGATACACTATAGGCGCAGCTGAAGGCCCTGTCAGATGTAGACAAAATGAGGAGGTCTCATGAACAATGCACATCTCAATAGCAGATCCATATGCTTCAAAGAAAATTGATGGAAGTCACTCAACAAATTTAACCTGTTCAAGATAAGGCATGCCTATTGTTTACATAGGTCAAGAGCTAAGGAACAAAACTAGAACAACTCATCATCACAACAGAACAATGCCTTGAAGGGCCAGTGAATGATGCAGTGATTCATGAGTTCACCGAGCAAGAGGCCACAACAAAGAAGCAAGTCGAAGCAGCTCAAGCCAATATATAGGAATTTGAGGTAGAATTGGTCAGACTAGAGTGACTCAGGACGAGTCACAGGTGAGTGTTGGGGGCATGTTGGCCCTTGACCAAGTTTTGGGAATTTCTTGGTCATGTTGACCTATTTTGAGACTTTGACAGCCTGTCGAAGGAGGAGTGCAAGACGAAGAAAATATCACGGGATCCCGACCCTCTTTTGGGCCCCTTTTTGGGTTTTTGGGAATATGTAACATGAATGGGATGTTTGCCCATGGGTTTACCCATGTTTAGGCCTATTTTGTATGTATAAATAGAAGGATAGGCAATGCAAGTTAGAAGTAGTTGAAGAGAATAGTGCATCTATGTGATGTAAATGTATGCTAAGTGTGAGTAGGGTCTATAAGTGATTTGTGCATGATTGTAAGAGACTTGCAGAGCTAAGTGCAGGTCCTTATAGCATATTGTGGAGAGCTTAGTGTTGTAGTGAAAGGAAGAAGGATCTAGCGAGTTGCACAGATCTTCTGTCCTGTGTGGAGTAAGGGTTTTTTATGGCTTTGTGCTTGTAACCAATTGACTGAAGACAATAAATAAGAAGAGTTGGTGGACGTAGCCTTAGGGTGGGTGTGAACCACGTAAACACCATGTTATGTGATTTGTGATTTGTCTTGATGTTTTCATATGTTATATGTTAAGTGCTCTTATATGTTTAGATAGATCTACTTATGCTTAGTGCTAATGATAGGTAGAATGATAGATCTGATATACAGGGATATACTCGGTTCTTGATCTACCATATGTGACCTATTTACTTATGATAAGTGCTTAAATACATTAGATCAATGTTAATGCTGTGAATTTTTGTCTTATAAGCGAAGTGGTTATTGACTGTATATTGAGGAACTAATGGTGATAAGTGCTTTATTAAGTAGTACGATTACATATCTGTGTCCCAGCTAACATTGCAGACACTTGAGTCCTGCAACCACCCTTGCCTATACCTCGAGTGAGACTTCATCTGCTTCGCAGGTGTTGCCGAAAGGGTTGGTAGTTAGGGCTTTGTTGGTGCACTGTTGTAGTGTTGAACCCTGGGTCTACCCCTATGCTAACAAAAAATTTCATGGTTTTTTTAGGTTTGTGACTGTACCTTTTTTTTAGGAGTATGATGCTTTATCATGTTTTTGAATGGTGATCCATTTTCCACCTTCTTCTTTCTTATTGTATCCAAGACAAGTTTTTTCATCATTTTCTCTTTGACTGTTCCAGATCCTATCTAGGATAGCTGAGCTATTATGGAATTTGACAATTTCTTTTGTCTTTTCATTCTTCTTTTTGAGGTTGATAATTTCAATTTCCAACATGTGACATGTTTATTCCTTTTTAGTCAACTGAATCTTGAAGGCTTCTTCCTTTTCCTTAGCTTCTTCAAGTAGAGTCTTTAGATTGATGGCCATTTCTTCTGTATCATCCAAGACTTCTATGAAGTTATTAGTTTTTTCATATGTCTTTAACTCTTCTATATATTTTGTTAGATCAACAACTTCATTCTTCAATATTTTGATTTCTTCCTTGTTTTCTATCTGAATCCTTTTGAGGTTGTTGGATTTCAATTCCAACCACTGGCACAATTCTTCCTTTTTAGCTAATCGGATCTTATGCGCTTCTTCATTTTTCTTAGCTTCTTCAATTTCAGTCATTAGAGTTTCATTAGTACTTTCATTTATCTTTTTGACGTTAATAATTTCCAATTCCAACGTGTGACATGATTCTTCTCTTTTAGTTAATTGGATATTTTGGGCTTCTTCATTTTTCTTAGCTTCTTCAAGTTCGGTCTTCAATCTTTTGAATTCTTCCTCTTTTTCTTTTTGTCGGATATTTTGTTCATTCTCTTCATGGTTAGCTTGATCTAACTGTTGTATTAGAAACATATATTTCTTTTGAAGTTTCTCTAACTCTTCAAAAGTGCACATAATTGTGTATTCAAGCTGGTCAAGAACATCCTTAGTAACTTCAATATATAGAACATTTCTTGGTTTCGTACTAATCACTTCAAATGTATTATAACATCAATATTAAAATATAATAGTTTTTCATTAGTGAATACTGAGGTATTCATCAATTCCTTGATGTAGTAGTATTCTTTGTTGATTACTGGGGTTTGCATCAATTATTTGATCGAATTGTCCTCTTTTGTGTTTTTTTATTTATTCTGATCAGAATTCTCTTTATCTATATTTTGTTCAATATGATTTGATTTCTCCATTTCTTTGTTTTGTTCTTTAATTTGATTGAATTTTTCTGTTTCTTTGTTTTGTTCTATAAACTAATTGGAATTATCCATTTATTTGTTTTGTTCTTTATTTTGATAAGAATTCTCCAACTGGATCCATAGTACTTTAGAAGAGGTGTAGTGTCCCATCTTTTCTTTGACTTGGTTTGACAGTCCATTCTAGATTTCCTTTAATGCCATTGAATTATTTGTCTTTGCTTCTTTTGTAGTTTTGGATTTGTTCTTTGAGGTAGTTGAGTACGAAGGTTTAGATACTACCGATTCCTAAACACCAGATCCTTTTGACTTCAGATACCATTTCATTCTTTCCCTCCATGAAGAGTAGTTTGTTACATCAAATAAGGGAACTTCATTTGTGGAGAGAACCATTTGTCCACCCATTTCTTCAGAATATGCCTTCTGGTGTTTAAACTATGCTAAAGGAACCTCTCTCTGATACCAAATGTTGAAACACACATTGAAACTGAGAGGGGGGGGGTGAATCAGTTTCTGGAACTTTTGACTACTTTTCACACTTTCATAGATTAATTGAATTAACTGAATAATATATATGCAACTCAATTAATTATTCAAAAACATGTGTAACACAAACTGTATGAATTAGATAAAATATCTTTATTTTATTTATTTAAATTCAATGAATACAAATAAATCCAATCCTTTAATATCTTCAAATTCAACTGAATATGAGAGATTCAACTCTCTAATACAATACCCAGCTTGTAGTTCTCATATCTAACTGAGAAATGAGGAATCCAATCCTCATAATAGACCCAACTTGTTGATCTCATATGCAACTGAGATGTGAGGAATCCAACCCTCATAACAAGACTCAACTTGTAAACATGCACCAACCTAATAGAATGAACTTCCATTAAATACATTATATATATATATATAATCCACCCAAACACTCTTAGATTCACCACCACTTTTGGTTTATATAGTATTTCAATAGGTATACGATTGAACCATTGTGTCCTTTTAACATAAACCATTGCACCTCTTCATTGCAAGTTTCTCAATTTAATTAGAAGACTAATTTTGATTTGAATTTTGTCCTCATGAGTTGATAAAATATATGGATGGACTCATTATATCGTTCCCATGCTTCTGTTTCATTCCCAAGTTTTCCAACAGATCATATTCAATATTTTACTTGCTCTCTGTATTGTTATGGTGTTAATCTCTGTCAAATTACTCTACAGGTCTTAAGCTATTTACAGAAATGAATTTTGTATGAGGCGCTTCCTTCAACCCAATGATCAAATGACCATGGGCTCAAAAACAAGGCCTTATCCATTTAAGCGTTGTTCCTAGCACTTCTTCTTTAATCTTTATTTCTTTATCATGAGACCAGAACCCATGACAAAATGCAAGTCCTAACATGAACTAATCCGACGATTTCAACATTATCCTCGAGAATAAAATAAATCGACAATCAAGACTTAATCAGGAGTTGAGATGAACGATTCACGTTCACTCCATGAATTTGGCTATTCATAGCCCCAAGACTTTGGAGTAGAGAAATCCCTCCATAGGTTTACCTACCAAATAAATCATAGAATGGAGGTGATTTGTTGCTCTCGGTTAGCACCTCTACTTACTCTATCCTTCCATTATGCTTGATCAATGGTCGAGAATGCTCCCGAATTAGATCAATGGTTAGCATTACTTTGTGATTCATGCTTACTCTATCCTTCCACTGTACTTGATTGTATAGTCAAGAAATATTTCATAGGATCTTAGATTAACTTCCAAACGTTAATTCATGACTTCGGCCTTCGACGCTTCAAATATTTTAGTTGTTAGGAGAAATTGGATATTTAGAGGATGTAGTATTAGAGTGATCTGGCTTGATGATGTCATTGTTGACATGGCACTGGATGAGTGGTTTCCATGTGTCACCTTGATTCATGACATTCATATACCTAAAGTGCCAACTAGACCCTGACACTTGTCACCATGTGATTGGGCCACGTGTCTCCCTCCTGGATCATGGATTTACACTTTGTGGTTTCAGTACTTCATGGATTTGGGAATTTTGGCACTTTTTTACCATCCTTCGATCATTGTTGAAGTGTTGAATAGATCTATCACTGTAGATATTTTCTTGTCTTGATCGACAAATTCTTTTATTCTAGAACTCCGGGATTCAAGAGTTCTTGGTTTATCTGAGCTAATTATTTTTGGAGTAGGTCAAAGTCGTAGTTTACCACCTTATTCCTTAGTGAAATCTGACATTTTCAATATTTTCACTCTAGATCAATGGTTAATTAGATTTCTTATTCTTCCTCGAATCCAATGGTCGAAGGGAGTTCGTGACTTCAAGGCTTCAGCCTTTGGGTAAAATTAACTATTTTAGACTCCTTTTCATCGGAGTGTTCAACGCTGGAGTTGACCACCATTGAACCCACTTATTCTCATCCAAAAATCATGATGCATTTCCCAGATCTGATGGAATTTATTTACTTCGGGACTTCGGGCCTTTCAATACTTTGTGTCTTATGGGATCCACTTATCCTGTCCTTCCACTTTGTTCTATATGATGATCATGATAGATACTGAATTGATATAATGGTTGAGAGATCACTTGAATTTCCTCCATGAAATATGATGGCTCTTATTTAATCTCTCTTGATCTATGATTCTAGATTGATCCAACTGTTCATAATGCTATTGCTCTAGATCTAACGATTGAGATTTAATCCTTCCCTGTCTCTGACCTCAACTTGATCTAACAATATTGGATTGTCCCGAACTAAGAATAAATGACTCCTGTAACTCAATCCTTTACAAAAGGATTTATTCACTTGTAGAAATATGTTGGCACAAGGGAAAACCCAGGGTTCAATGCTTCAACAATGCACCAACAAAACCCTAACTACCAACCCTTTTAGTAACACCTGCAAAGCAGATGAAGTCTCATCCAAGGTAGAGGCAGGGGTGGTTGCAGGACTCCAGTGTCTACAACCTTAGCTGGGACACAGATATATGATTGTAACACCTCAACAGAACACTTAGCAATTATAGATCATTAGTATTTAGCCTTAACTTACAGCGCAAATAAACCCTAACAACAGGTCAGCACAATATTCACCCAGATCTAGTATATTCCAACACTAAGCACATTCACATAGGTTAGATCTAACATTCATCCATATTATTAAGCACAAAACATCACATATCTATCTATCATTCATCTACATCAAAGAACTAAGCAATT
Organism: Picea engelmannii; assembly: GCA_009831015.1. NCBI lineage: Eukaryota > Viridiplantae > Streptophyta > Pinopsida > Pinales > Pinaceae > Picea > Picea engelmannii. Next base: position 11,619 of record ML852686.1, on the reverse strand, counting down.
AAATACATAAACACATCAATACATCACACAAAGAAACACGGGATATACGTGGTTCACCCCTAGCCTGGGACTACGTCCCCCAACTCTTCTTCTCTTTTATTATATTCTGTCAATATTCTTACATGCACAAAGCCACAAAATCCTACTCTGCATAGGATAGGAGATCTGCGCACACCTCAATAGATCCTCCTTCCCCGATATAGGTTACAACAAAAAGCTTCTACTCAATCTCTTACAGTCACTTGCACTTAGCCTTGCAAGTCTCACACAACATGCACAAAGCATGTACAACTATCACTTGCACTTAACACTTGGTATCATACACTTGCACGCCATTTCTTACATCGCCTAAATTTCTATTTATACATTACAAAATGGGCCTAAACATGGGTAAACCCATGGGCCAACATCCCCATACCCATTACATAAGCCCAAAACCCAAAAATCCCTAAACAAGGGGCCAATATCCAGTGATCTCCGCTTCGACTTGCACTCCGCCTTTGACAGCCTGTCGAAGTCCCAAAATAGGTAAAACATGACCAAGGATCCTCAAAAATTGGTCAAGGGCCAATAATCCCCCAACACTCACCTGTGAATCATCCTAAGTCACTTTGGTCTTGGTATCTTTTCTTCAAAAGCCTTGATCTTGGCTCGAGCTACTTCGACCTGTTGTTGCATGAACACCTCCTGCTCGATGAACTCTTGGATAACTTCTTTGTTGAAAGGTCCATCTAAGAATTGTTCGAATACAACGATGACTTGTTCCAACTCTTCTCCTCGGACTTCAATCTCCTATGTTGGGGTCCTATAATCATAGAAACTTGATTCTTCAACTGTTGATTTGGTGTTGCTCACGTGATGAAGATATCTAGTTCAGTTGATTCTGTTTCCTCTATTATCACCAATTCTTGTAGGAGGGGTTTTCCCTTTCGGATTCGAGCCTGTGTTGTAAAGAGTGAGGAAATGTGGCTCAAGAAACCATGAAATGAGTTTATCCAAGGTGCAACACACATAAAATTTCCATTTTCGGGTTAAAAATCAAGCGATCCAACTAAGACTGTTCTCAACGATGAGAATTCATTAATGGAGAAGATCGACGGTCATCGGGTAAGCCAGAGCCACATAGTTGCACAAATATTAGCACCTTGGCTCATCCCTTATGACCTAGGTCACAAGAATGAGCTGGGCCATCCGATCCTGCGGGGACATGTGGTGCGTGATTAAACACCATCACGGTTTTGGGAGTCGAGACTTCAAGAGACAAGGGGTCCCTCCTCCATTGCATTTCAAAACCCTGAAGTGTGAAATGTGAAGCCCCGAGAGCCTGGCCCATGGTTGTATCCCTGGGTTCTATGGAAAAGGTGGGGCCTAAAGAAAGAGGACAAATGGCAGCGCTTGAGTTGTTTCGCGAAAATGAAGAAGAGATCCATCAGGGATGCCTAGTGTGAGAAGTCCTGAAAGAATCGATATTGTTGATCAAAGAAGATCTCAACCGTCCATCTCGGGAAAAGTGGAATCTAGTTATCATTTCGAGAGCCAGGTGTCGAGGATTTCAAAGGAATTGGAGCGAGAACTTTCGGTGGGTGAATCCCCAAAATGAGCACTAAGGAGTGAGTGGATCTGGACGATCAAGATTTGCATGCCAAGATCTATGGCCTAGATTAAATTCTGGACCCCCATTGCTTTTATATCTTTAACGAGGGGGGGGGGGGGGGNTCTGAAATGATTCATATAGAGTGCACAAGTTTGAAGGGATGAGATTTAAGTGCCCAAATCTACAGCGTAGGTTCCATTCTGGAGCCCCCTTTCGTTTCTTCCTTTAACGGGGGGTGGTCTGGAATGAGGTGGTTTTGAAAGTGGGCCCCCCTCCTATCATTTTTCCCTCCCATGTTTCCAAAGCCTCTCCCACCTTAAGCCTCTTACCACTTCCCCCCTCCACTTACCTCCTTCATCTCCCACTGACATGTGTCCTCCACTCTGCCTCTCTCCTCTCCCTGTCACTTCTCTCACTCCCCTCATACCTTTCAATCTCGCACACCTGTCCCCCCATTCTCCCAGGTCTCTTGTCCTCTTTTCTTTTGTTCCTCTCGCCTCCTTCCACCTGTCTCCCTTCATCCACCTCATCCTTCCCCATGTATTCCACCTCTGACTTGTCCCTGTCTAGTGCGCACACCGTTCGACACCCATACTAGCCATGTTACCACACCCGATGTCCCCTACCTCCATGTCACTTCCACATAAGAGACCCTTTTTCACATCCACGACTACCTTAGCCATCCATGCAGACATCCAACTCAGCTCTAGGTGGCAGAATGTAGAGGTCGCCACGTCTCCCAGGTACAAGTTTGACTTAGGCCTCTCTTCTCAAGGACGTAGTTATTGAAGCGGTTGGTGGTGGGTGGACATCGTTTCCACCATAAATGGAAGGCTCAGAAAGGTACTGTTAGCTTGTCAACTCCTTGCAGGCCCGTTCTGGAGTGCAGTTGCATCTAATTGAAGTGCAAGATTGTCCAGAGTCTGCATGCGTAGTCTGCCAGTAAACATGCAGATGTAATGCCTTCAATGCAGTGACTCGAAACTACTGTTGGATTTTTCCTTGAGTATATGTAGGCATTTTTGCCATTTTTTGTAGAGGGATGGTAGAGCTAAGCTCCCAATTGTAATGTTTTGATGAGGCTTCTGGTTCTCTGGTTATGAACTGATGCTTGAGACTTCTTGTTTAATGGAAGACAACTCTTTTCTTTATAATTTTTCTTTTGAATCTAAAATCTTGGGCATGCAGGATCCAGTTGGGTGCTGTGATTATAGTATAGTAGGTTTGACTATATCTATTTTTGCAGCATTTTCAGTTTCCCAAAGTCTTCAAATCCAAGAGGATCTTGTGTCTGAGAATTTTCCCAAAGTCTGCTGGAAGACCATATGTCCAAGGCAGACTTTATTTCCTTTCTTTTTCCCTCCACTTACTCACCACTATGCAACTTAATGGTCTAAGTTAGATCAAGACCTCACCTATCTCTGCATTTCCAACCCGGTTTTCTGAGTCAGAATGATACTATTCTAAGTTTACTTCCATTCGATCACTCTTTTATAACTAACCTATGACATATAACTGATGGGTGTCGAGCTCTGCTCCTGCTGCAATTTAGGAGTACCTTTTGACGCTAACATCCCCCTCCACCCATTTTGCCCGATCCTTCATCACCCTACTGCATCCTTCATCCACCTATGTGCCCTCACTCCCTT